>WNHD01007980.1:0-12193 GCA_011057455.1 Ganaspis sp. Gsp50
CCGAGATATGGCTCCAAACGTCCGCGCATGTAAATCGGCCGAGCGTCTTGGCCGAGCGTTAAAAGCCATTTCGGGTGAAATCTCTGTTCGGCCGATTTACATACGTTTGGAGTCATATCTCGGGAACTACTGAATATTATTCAAATTTTCTGGGCTTAAATTACGGGTAATACTTCAAAGATTACATCAGTGCAGGATCTGCATTTTTTATATAGTTTTTATAAATTTTACGACAATTTAAACTTAAATTTCTTTCCTTTTGAGGCTAGAAAGAAAACGCAAAATAAATTTTAAATTCTAACCTCGGATTCATATACAGTGACCTGAAATACGCAAGAAATTACTAGCCTGGTCTGTCGCACAAAAAAATTATTTTATTTTGTGGGGCAGTGTAATTTATTTCAAATAAAATCTAATAGAAACTATTCTTGTTTTGAACCATCGTACCTACAGAGTGTCTCGTCTCAAGCCGAATATATTAAAGATATAAATAAAATAGAAGATATTGAATCAAAAAGTCTTTTACCACTTTTCAAAATTTTGAGCCGTTCCGGAGTTATGATAGCACCGAAGCGGCATCATATCGTCCCCACTTGTACCGCTTAGTTGTCGTCACGGTAGAGGGGATGGATCTCAAGCTCGCTCGCCATTGGCAAACTTCGAATTGTCATAACTCTCGAACGGCTGAAAATTTCAAAAAGTGGCAAAAGCCTTTTCGATCCATTTTTTTATTTTATATGTAAATTATATAATATACACATATAATATTTATGTTAATGTAAATTAGTTATATATATGATATGAATTACTTCTGGGTAGCTAACGTTCATGGTCTACAATTGGGGAGATTTAGATGCAAATTTCTATTCATTTGGATGTATTATGAATGTTTTACTGTACACAATTAAAATATCAAATCTTATTATACAAGACAAAAAGGTAATCACTTAAATGAAATTTATTATTTTTAAGAATTAATAACAAAACAGATAATTCTATTGTAGATAAATTATAGACAATTTTTATCTTTTTTAAAATTAATGATAATAATCAACTTTGTTGAAGATGCAAACAATTTTCGAGCAAATACTTCTCGATTGGAAAATTTGGTCATCTAAACTGGAAAGAAAAGTTTTACAAAGTTTTGCCGAAGATGGAAGAAGAATTAATTTCATTTATCTAGGTAGGGAATGGTTTCAGTTTAAAGTATGATTGGGCTTAACTATTAAAATCCACTTTTCGTTAATTTTTTCTGTTTGGTACTTTTATTTAAATTAAATCAGGTCTGCGCAAAACGTGCTCTCAATGCATTCTCGAGTGGAGACAACGTTCCTCTTCCTCGCTATGTTACTTTCCCCCGTCTTGCTACACTCACCAATGATTGACGCGTGAAGCAGTGAGTACAATAAGAAAAGGGACTATGCCGGCGCGTGGAAGGGGAACTTTGTCTCCGCTCGAGAGTGAATTGAGAGCACGTTTTACCCAGACTCTAAATGTTTATACTTTTGAAGTGTTTGTTGGTTTGTTTTGTTTTCTTTTTGTTTCCTCATAGGGAAGCATTGTTTTTTTTTTGAACCCTTGTCGAAAATTCAACTATTTAATGTAACCTAAATGTTTTATAGCGACTATTTGCGTTGGTACTCTACCCTACATATTATTGACAATTATTCCACAAATGTATTATTTATTTGCAACACAAGCGAATGTATCGCGAGACCATATTTTACCATTTGAATATGGAATTGATAAAGAGAAATACTTTTATGGACTTCTGTTTTACAATTTTCTCACTTTGAATGTGCATTGCTTAATTACTGTAACCTCAGACACTATGTATTTAGCATTCGTTCAACATTCATGTGGACTATTTGCAGCTATTGGGTAAGAGCATTCATTTTCAATAATAAAATAAATACTAACACATTCTTTCTAAAAAAAAAAACATTCACTGAAAAAGATAATTGGCATTAAAAAGGATAAACTAAATTGTATCTTTTATTTGTAGTAATCGGTTTGAAAAAATTGGCAACCAAAGTTATAAATTAGGCCCGAAAAAATATTGCGATGATGTGATAAAAGATTTCCATTTTTGTGTAGAACAGTACAACAAGGCGTTAAAGTATGTATTTAAAAATATTATTCACAGAAATATAATATTTGGATATTAACTTTAACTCAGATTTTCATGCTATGCTTTATTTTATTTTAAACATGTGATCATTTTTTAATTTCATTTTTACATTTAAAAACTTTAGTTTTTGAATTTTACAAATCACATGTTTAACGTTATTTTAAAATTCTATAATTTATTAATTTTTTTACAGATTTGCAGAGGAGTTAAATGATATTTACTCGGTTTACTTTTTTCTTATAGTAGCAATACTTGCTACTGTTATAACATTAGATGCCAGTTATGTAAGTATCGCAGTTTTACTTTAAAATAGTGAATTAAGATAATGAAGCAAATTCCGAAAAGTACTTTACTATTTACAAAATAATTTATAAATAAATAAAATAGAAAAATTCCAGTAGAATACAGCTTACAATTACAGAAATTAGTAACATGATTAATTCATACCGTTGAAACATGTTAGCGCAGCTGTGATTGAAGGAAATATGATTTGCATTGGAAATGGAACTGTCTTTTATATCCTTCAGCACAGCAGTAGAGTAGTGGGGGGAAGATTAGTCTGCGCGCGCAGGAGTGGGACGTTACGCTCCCCACCACACACTGACCGGTCAGACAGCTAGGCAGCGCGCGCATCGAATCCTACACTACTGTTATAAAAGCCATTCTAGAAAGGACATCGCCTCCCGGGTTGCGGATAGGGGGTGCCGGGTCTGGGCCTGGTTGTCACGTGAGTGACCGCTGACAATGAATGCGGCTCAAAAGTCTAAGTGATTCAACGTGTAGAGTCGAACTGACTATGGTCATGCACTAGTATTGTACTTTCTGGAAACGTGTAAATTGAATTCTATTTAATCAAATTATATCATACCACGTAGATAGTTACAAATTTAGACAGATTGGATGAAATGATAAGGTTTATCAATTATGGCTTTTTTATGACCTGTATACTTTTCTTGAACAACTTTCCTGGCCAAAGGTTAATAGATAACAGCTCAAAAGTTGCACAAAATTTGTAAGTACTTTTTAGGGATACAATCTTTTTACAAAATACACTCTTATTATTGATGAGAATGCAAAAGTTTTTGTTCAAGTGTACAACACGATTCATATTAGAATGAGAAATATATAAAAATGTGTATCTTCTCAAATAATTTTTTTTTTCAATAATTTTTTTTTAATTTTTTTTTTTTTTTTTATTAATAAAAAAAATATTGTAAATGATCTTAAGAAGGTAATTTATACTGTTAATAATAACAAAAGAAACGAGTTTTAGATTAAAAATTTAAAGTTGTTATAATAGAAACTAAGTTTTTAAACAAAAACTCGTTTTTTAGGTAATAAGTAATGATGATGGTAATAATAATATTAATAATAATGATAATATTTCAGTTATAATAGCAGTTGGTATGAAATGCCACTTTCACTAAGAAAGTCTTTGATTATTATGTTAATAAGAGCTTCTAGGCAATGTACAATTAACGTTGGAAAAGTGTGTGTATTGTCTATGGAAACATTTGCTACGGTAAAATAGATTGCTTTATGTTTGGAAACAAATATTTAACCATTTATTACTAATTGATAACTTGTATATTAAAATTATTTTTATATTGTACAGGTTATGCGGACAACGATTTCTGTATTCACCGTGCTAGTGTCTATTAGATAAATAGTAATTAAAGAGATGATTTCTGTATTCACCATGATTTTGTCTATTATTCTATTATCTAATTACTATTTCTAATAATAATTAGAAAGATGCATTAGCAAAGCACTATTTCAAATCTCAATGTAGTGCATTTATCTCTCAAATTTCTTTGGTCAAGTTGTGGTTGCAAATATACATTTTTTTTGCATCCATTAACGAAGATACTTTTTGTACTATTCTGAATTATGTCGCTGGAGCCAAAAAAAGAAGAAACTCAAACTAATGTAATTACTGAAGTATTATCTTTAATTTAAGCTCAGACAATTTGAAAACTCTAAACGTCCGCGCATCTTAAAACCCATTTTACAACTATTTAGAATTAAATTTTACTTTACGTAATAATCAAAATAAGTATATTAAATTTTCGCTGTTCAAAATACAAAAATTAGAATAAAAAAAAGCGCCCGTCGGATTTTTTTTTTTTTAAAAAAAGAAAAATGATCAGAAGGCACCCCGAACAAGATTCAACAAGAAAATTTGGAGAGATGCAACTTGAGGGTCGTCTACTAGACCCATATTGTGTTTTTGATGGGCATTCCATGCCCGGTTATAACCTGTGTGAGGATTCTAGCCTATCGTTCCACCAGTAGGTACTATTTGGCAAACGAGTTTTAGTTAGAGTACAACTCAACTCGTAGGCCTTTTGAATGGCTTGCATGAGAATGTTCGCCGCTTCGTCTTTATCCCTGATTTTTTTGGGAATCCAGACAACTCATTTGTTAGCTCTGCTCCGTATTTAGCCCAATCCGTTCTCCTAGGATTACGAATCCATTGAGGTGTGGTATGGACTACAGATTTCAGCTCAAAGGTTATCTGTAAATGATCAGAAAGAGAAGGTAAATTAGATACTTTACATTTCCTTACCTTACTAGAAGTAGAATCAGAGCCAAGCGTGATATCAATCACCTCCTCTCTATTTCTAGTCTTAAAGGTCGTTGAGGGTCCTAAATTAAGAATATCCAGATTTGTACTTACTAGATATTCCACCAAGTCCAAACCTTTTTGGTTGTTATCTGAGCTACCTCATTGTGTGTGGTGCGAATTAGCATCGCACCTTAACAATTTAGGAAACCCTCTTACCGTCCACTACTTAACCAATTTGCAGACTTCTGCCGGTGGATTGGTCCTGCCGTCGTAAGGGAAGTTTGCTGAACCAGTGACAGCTTTTCCCAGTCCCTTAAGGTCGGTTATGACTGCCATTAAGTCTCCAGTGCACAGGTCCAACAAATGGACAACGGATACACCCTTAACCAGGATACACGCTTTTGCTCTGCTTGCCTTGGGATCTCTGTAACAAATAAAGCCCCTTCTTTCAAGGCCCCTAATGGTACCCCGAACGATCTAAGGTTCTTGGATCAATGAGATAGCTGTGTGCATCACACCCATACAACTCTTCAAGACAGCAGATGCGCCTTTGCTATGATGCAAATAAATCTGAATGAAATTGAGTCTGCAGCTAGTCATTTGGACTACTGCTCGCCCATTTCAACTGTATCAGGTCCATTTTCCACTTTGCTGGAGACTTTAAAAGTCACCCCGCGAAAGTGATAAAGTGGTCTGAAGTCAAGGGCGCCAAGAGCTCTCACTTGACTCTCAGGGACGTGTGCAACCAGCAAAAATTTCTTCTCGCTAGTAGTCTTAGTCACCTGAGAGTCTTCTGTCCTTACAACTCTTCAAGACGTTGTTTTCAGTGACGGGTTGTACATTTCCAACGCCTAAAGGACCTTCTTCGTTTCTACCGATTCGGACGGAATCCATGCAGTGGCCTTGAGCATTTTCTGGAGTATCTCCACCTCACTGAATTAGCGAAGCGCCTTCCCAGGATTTTTGCCCGGTTATAATTTTTGTAAGCCAGACCTTGGCCTCTGGGTTGACACCGACGAAGATCTTTATCTTCTCCTCCTCTGCAGAAAGAAGCCTCAAACTTCGAAAGCCGTTCCACCGGCTCCTTCATGAGGAGAGTCATTGTAGCCCTCTTGAAGAGATCAAATTGCACTCCAGCAATTTGATCCGAGTAGCATCCGGGTAGCCAAGGTCAGAGGTGACCATCGTCAGAAGATTTGCCCTTTGGGCCGCGCTAATCAATCCCTGTGCCTCATGAGAGGCCCCAGAATCGGTTTTATAATTACCGCCGACTCCCCGGAGGCGTCGTTTCAGGCCCAAGGTTTCTTATCCGATTCACCGATCCAGCTGGTCTAGCCAAAGCTGGAACGGAACGTCCCACGAGAGGGGTCCTTCCTAAGGGACCCTTGGACCCCGCAGAATCCGATAGTTCAGATGTCGACTGGCTTACAGCTGCCGGGTTGGGGGCCGTTGAGACCACGGACGCCGTAGCGTCCAAAGACCCAGCTACCGCAACTTTTTGGCTGTCGCACAATTTTAATTTATTTAGATCATTTAAGGATTCCATAAAAATCCCACGAGTAGCTAGAGAAGTAAGAAGTCAACCCCTGTAGAGCTCCGCATTCAAGAGCAAGGTTCAATCAACTGGGAGGTCACCCGGTATCCAAGCGTCTCTATTCAAACGGCTTCACTAAAGACGGCCGCGCGTCCGCCGCCCGATGCCCAGGCATTAACAACCAACGCCTAAACGTTACAAGCGCCTAGTTGAAGAGCACATGAGCCGGGCCACATCAACGCGACCCCCTCCAGATCCGCTTCGAATTTGGTAACCCTAGTGCCATCCATCCATCAGCACGGAGAAAACACCTTGTATTGGGGGTCTCGTTGGTCAGACCAGACAGACACCAATCCATCAACCGCAAAACCGAGAACATGACTACTACCCTCCAACATGTATACCTCAAGAAAAGATCCCATGCGGGAAGGAGTGATCACTCCTTGTCCCAAGTCCTCACCTTGGCTTGAATGGTTAGTCCCTATTCCGGCAGAATGGGGGCTAATACTAATACTACTCCGACATATGTGGCCAGTATTTTCCTAGCAGATAAATCAGTTCTGGAATTCCAGCACCACACTACAATTAATTTCAGAAGGACCAGGAGTTCGATTATGTAATTTAAATCTCCATCTCATCTCTTCGATAATATTGAAGGTGGGAAAAAGGAAATGGATATTTGAATTACATAATCGAACCCGAATTCCTGTACCCCACTAAAATTAATTGCAGAAGGTCCTGGACGATGACATCTGGTAGAGTCTGAGATCAGGAGATTACTAATACTAATCTGACTTCTGAGGCCGGTGCCTAGCAAATGGACCAGTTCTGGAAATTCTGCACTCCACTACAATTAATTTCAGTAGGTCCAGGAGTTCGATTATTTAATTCAAATCTCTATCTCATCTTTTTTTTATCTTGACACGGAATGATTGTTAAATTCACCTGTTTATTTTAGAAAAATTGAATGTCAGGGAGATCAGATGGAGGTTTTAATTACATTATCGCACCCCACGAATTTCTGCACCAAACTATAATTAATTTCAGAAGGACCGTTCGATTGTGTAATTCCAATCTCCATCTTATCTCCCTGACCTTCAAATTTTAATAAATAAAAAATTGAAGGTCAGTGATATTTAGAGAAAATAATCGAACCACTGGACCTTAATTGTATTCCTGAGTCATAGAAGTATAGTCCGAGATGTTCCTCGGCTTGCTTACCCGAACTGACTGAAAGATCTGCAACGAATCAAGTCGATATATTTATTTTTATTTTTTTTTTTAAGTCGATATATTGACTAGCCACAGTAACTGGTAGCAGAACAAAAAAAAGTCGAAAAAAGAATTAAAAAAAAATGTTATCCACTGAAATTTGTTATCGAAACTGCTCATTGGTGCTTTAGTGTCGAAAATTCATTTATGATTCTTGAGAAAATTTTATTTTGAGTGCATCTCGCATCACATTTTACGAAAATGACATTCAGTCGAAGACTACCAATTTAGCTATGGTATCTGAAAAGGAATATAAAGTTTCTTTTGTACTATTCTGCAGATAATTTTTACTGTTTAAATTATACAATAGTGAAAAGTCTGTTGTTTGAAAGAAGAGGTGAATAATATATATTGCAAGCTTTAGGTTCTTTGTGCCTTCTACGAAAACAGTTTGTCTTTCAACAGATGGTGTGAATAATTTATTACACACGTTGCAGATCTGCGAAGTTTACCATTGCTCGAAGAAGTCACGAAAAGTCCGAGACATAGAATATTCAACAAATTTAAGGCTGCAATTATCTTATGTGTTTCAGAATGATTCGAAAGAAAAAGGGTGAAAACCCTACCACCCACAAGGTTCAGTCGTTCAATGGCAACAGACAGACTATGGTGCTCGATCACTTTTTCCATAAAATGAATCAAATTTTATTATTAATATCTGGATGTAAGCCTCATCAGCAAAAGAAAGAAAAAATAATTCGTAAATTTATTTTTGTTTTGATTGAATTTAGCCTCATACCACCAATGGTATAATTCAATTCTCAATTCAAAAAAATATTGAAATAATTTTAAAGAGTAGTCTGTAATTTTTTTTCAATGAATGCAACCAGCTCTTGTAACATTTTAAAAACTATTTCAAAAATTAGTTTAAAATGATTCTTAAATTATTTCTTATTAGCTTGCGCATATATTTTTAAATTGGGGAGATATTGACGCAATGGCTCTTTGTTTACTTCTTATTTCGAGCGCTGTCTTTGGTATAATTAAACTCTTAAATCTTATTATTAAAAATAAAAAGGTGAGGATAATTTAAAAATACCTAAATTACAATTACAATAAAAAATTAATGTTAATTTTTATTAAAGATTGATAACATGTGGAAACAAATTAGTCATGATTGGGAAGTTTGGTCTTCTGAACCACAGATGGAATTGATTAAAAAATTTGCCAAACAAGCCAAAAGTTTGAACTTTATTTACACTGGTATTCTTTCGTAATTAAAGATACTTTAAGTTATTAAACCATAATTTATGGTTGCAATTTTTTAGTTGCAGTTTATGCATCTGCTACATCTTATATGATTGGAGTCGCAGTAATTCCACAAATTCACCATTTATTTGTGCCTTCTTTTAATGCAACAGAGGATGTATATCTTTTCCCTGCAAATTTTGGAATTAGTAACAAAGACTATTTCTATTGGATTTTGTTTTGGAATATTTTTTGTGTATATGCTAATTCAATAGTTTACGTAACTGCAGATGGAATGTATCTTTCACTAGTTTTACATAATTGTGGACAATTTGCAGCAATAGGGTAAGATTGATAAAAGGACTCATTTCTATTTATTATGTAACATTTAAGACTGCTCGATTCCTTCTAATATTCGAATTAATGATTTATTTCCATTTACAAATTTGAATATGGTGAATAAGTACAGTGAAATTGGGTTAAGCTTCCAGCGAAGATACTCACCTAGTTTGCTTGAGATATGAATAAATAAATAAAAAACATAAAATTTATAGGAAATAAATCATGCCTTGGCAAAACGTGCTCTCAATGCACTCTCGAGCGGAGATGACGTACCCCTTCCACGCTCCGGCTCTTTCCCCCATCCTGTTACACTCACCAATGATTGATGCGTGAAGCAGTGTGTACAGTAAGACAGGAGAATATGCCGGAGCGTGGAAGGGGAACGTCGTTTCCACTCGAGACTGTACTGAGAGCACGTTTCTCTCCTTTCTTTCTCTTTTTTTTCTAAACAGAAACTCTTTCTTCTTTACAGTAATCGATTTGAAAACATTAACGTCAACCATCAAATGGAAAAACATCATTATTTAATCATACAAAATGAAATATATTTTTGCATTAAACATTATAGCAGTGCTTTAAAGTAAGTTGACCTAAATTAGACAAATATTTAAAAGAAGAATTTTAAACTGGATTTATAAATTATAAATAGTTAGTATAAATTAATCACCACTCTAATCATAAAAAATGATTATTTTAAAACATTGAAATGCTTTTAGGTTTTCATCAAGATTGAATGATATTTATTCAACATATTTCTTTTATATAATAGCAGTCAATGCTACAATTTTAATCTTTGCCGCATCACAAGTAAATTATTTAGTATCAAAGATTCTTTTTTTTTGTGTACATAAACGTTGTTTTAACAAATTAGTTCTTACTTACAATATTATTTTACAGACAGTTATCAATTTGGATAAACTGCAGCAGGCATTAAGGTTTGGTAATTACGGTATCCTGATGCTTGCTCTTTTTTTTGTAAATAGTTTAATTGCTCAAATATTGATGGATTGCAGCGCTACGATATCTCAAAAAATGTAAGTATTTTTAAAATTTTTGAGATGGTAATTTATTTATGACGATGATTGAGAAATCATCATCATCCTTTTTATGATGATTGAGAATAAAGAAAAAGTAGAAAATAAGAAACTGTTATTGTAAAATTTCCCATTTAATTTTTTTAAAAGTATTTCTAAAATATGCACTTATTAAACAAAGTGGGTAAGGTAGATTACTTTACGCACAATTTCAATTGCGCATGCGTCAAATCGCCTCTTTGCACACAGTTGTATTTACGCATGCGTCGGAACGCTAATTACTCACAATTGTTACGACGCATGCGTCCCACCATTGCTGAAGTAACGCCATCTCTCGTAGCCTTCTTGAATTCAGTTCACACTCATGTTTATTTTTGACGGACTTGTAAACAATCACTTTTTCATAGTTTTAGAGGATTTTTTTTCATTTTACAAAGAAGTTGTATGTGACACGTGCGTAATTTAGGTTATTTTAATCACTTCTATAATACATATTTAATGTTTTGTGACTTTTTCATTAAAGAGAAAACTTTCTTAGTTATAATAGCCATTGGTACGAAATGCCAGTGTCGGTAAGGAAGTCTCTCCTAATAGTGTTAATAAGAGCCTCTAAGTTATGTACCATTAAAGCAGGAAAAATACATATACTGTCAATGGAAACATTCGCTACGGTAAAAAAAACTCATTTTGTCTAAAAACTGTATTTTGTCTAAAAAACTGTATTTTAGTTTACAATAAATGTTTATACTTAATTTACTATTAAAAAAAATTCTAATCCCTTTTTTTAATTATAAAGGTTGTTCGAGCCACGATTTCTATATGCATGATGATATTGTCCTTTAGATAAAAAACAAGACTTCGATAATCCTGCAAAATGTATTTAGTTATCTTTAATAAATTTAAACTTCATATTTAAAGTGTTTCATTTTTTTCGAATTTTTGTTTTAATTACTTCTGCTATACTATTAAATATTTTTTGCTTTCTCAAGAGGAAGCATTGTTTTTTCTTTATTTTCGCTACATAAATATAAAAAAAGTAAAAATGTTTGGTGAAAAATTATATTTCCGTGTTTCATAAAAAAAATAATTTCACTTTTTACAACAAATGAAATTTTTATTTAAGTCCATCAGTCGTTAGTTGAAATTTCGTACATAACGTCCTCACATCCGATGAATCGCCTTTCTGCATTGTACTGCTCTTGAAGCCAATTTTTTGTGGAACTTTTACAATCGCCATGAACGTTTAATTTACAGTTTTGAAACCAATAAAGATTACTAAAAAAAAAAGTATTATTTTTATTACATAAATGTTTAAGATACACTGCAGGGAAATTTTCTGTCTGATAGACAGGAGTGGATTAAAAAACACAACTCAATTTATTTTTTTCTTAAATTGCCAGTTTTAATTTCAGCTAAGAAAATTGAAGAAATATTGAGTGATTCTCGAGATATGACTGAAAACATTCGAAAAGGCTCTTTACTCATTATTGCTGCGCCTGCGTCGCTACAGAGTATTCATCACTAACGCGCACGCGTTACTACCGCGCATGCGCCACTATTGTGTATGCATTATTACTGCGCCTGCGTCGAATCAACGTCTAAGATGGCATCCCACTGTTCACATGTTGTAAACAACTGTACGAAACACCGTAGAATCATCACTTTCAGGTAAAAAAGCACGGATTTAATTTCCTGATCAATATAATCACATTGAAATTAAAAAAATATTCTTATCAAAGTTCCTAACGCAGAATTTTGAAAGATTTTTGATTTTTTAGTTTTCAATTCTCTATTTTTCTTCCTAATCGACATATCGTGATCTTATTTGAGTTATGTTTTTTTAATCAACTCCTGTTGATCGTGTCGATGATTTTCGACGGTCATGCGAGAATGAAATATTTTTAGGTTTCAATTATATTTTTTAATATAATTTAATTCCAAACACTAACTTGCATTCTTCCGGTGAAGAAATAAACAATAAAGGAAGACTGTGGAAGTAAAATTCCTCAACAGAGATGTTCCTGCTGCACAAGGCCAATTGGTAAGAGGTTGCAGAATCATGAAAACACTCTTGATCAATTGGAAAAAGACTGTCCGCTAAATAAAAAGTTTTAATTCACATT
>WNHD01007985.1:0-14258 GCA_011057455.1 Ganaspis sp. Gsp50
AAGTGCTATAACAATGGTTGTTATAGCAACGGTTGCTATGGGAATGGTCACCATAGCAACGGTTGCTAAGGGAATTGTTACCATAGCAACGGTTGCTAAGGGAAATTTTACCATAGCAACGGTTGCTAAGGAGAATTTTTAACATAGCAACAGTTGCTAAGGGGAATATTACCATAGCAACGGTTGCTAAGGACATTGTTACCATAGCAACGGTTATTAAGGGGAATATTACCATAGCAACGGTTGCTAAGGGGGATTCTTACATGAGCAACGGTTGTTAAAGGAATTGTTACCATAGCAACGGTTGCTAGAAAAATTGTTACCATAGCAACGGTTGTTCAGGGGAATTTGTACCAAGCAACGGTTGCTCAGGACATTGTTATCATAGCAACGGTTGCTAAGGAGAATATTACCATACCAACGGTTGCTAAGAACATTGTTACCATAGCAACGGTTGCTAAGGACATTGTTACCATAGCAACGGTTGGTAAGGGGAATTTTTACTATAGCAACGGTTGCTAAGGACATTGTTATCATAGCAACGGTTGCTAAGGGGAATATTACCATACCAACGGTTGCTAAGGACATTGTTACCATAGCAACGGTTGTTAAGGGGAATTTTTACCATAGCAACGGTTGCTAAGGGAAATAGAACCATAGCAACGGTTGCTAGGGGGGATTTTTACCATAGCAACTATTGCTAGGGGGTATTTTTTATCATAGCAACTGTTGCTAAGGTGAATATTATTATATGAACAGTTGCTAAGGGGGATTTTTACCATAGCAAAGGTTGCTAAGGGGAATATTACTATAGCAAAGATTGCTATGGAAATTGTTACCATAGCAACGGTCGCTAAGGGGAATTTGTACCATAGCAACGGTTGCTAAGGGGAATCTTTACTATAGCAACGGTTGTTAAGGTAAATTTTACCATAGCGACGGTCGCTAAGGGAAATATTACCATAGCAACGGTTGCTAAGATAAATTTTACTTTAGCAACTGTTACTAAAGGGAATTTTTACCATTGCAACGGTTGCTAAGGGAAATGAATGAAGGTGATGAATGTAAAAAATTTTTGTCAGACAGACGGAAAGGAAGATTTTTGTTTTATTTTTAGAATCACATTTATTCTTACCCATTGTAATGGGTAAAATAATACTTTGGCTACCAGCACTGTAGATGCGCGAACTAGCTGAGATTCCCGCCGAAGGCGGGCTCGACTGCTAGTATATAAATAAAACTTATCGTCCCGATACGGAGAATATTAGTTTGCAGAGGAACCAGTGGAATCCATGAGTGATTCTTGAGAAAGATGGACGTGGGGTTGAGGATCTGTTAAAAAAGAATACAGATCTGACGTCATCGGTCGTCGTCAAATTTGGTAGACAATGTTTCTTCTGTCCAGTCTATTTGATTTCCCTCACCTCCGCTCACTTGTCCTCTCTTAATTGCCACACAGTTATTTATCAATATTTTTTATCGCCACACTATTAAAAAAAAATATAACAATAACAAATAAAATAAATTATAATATACTACACAAAAATAAAATCAAATAAAATTAGGCACCTTTGTGCTGCCGGCGACACACAAACCGTGGCGATGATTTCTCTACGATATTACTCGGAATGATAGTGAGGACAAATGAAGACGGAAGGGTTTTTATAAAATTCAAAATTCATCCCCTCCACCCTACAATCCCCACATCCATCGATCTTTTGGCGCGAAGGCAATGAAGACAACGTCATCAATTATAAAATATGTCGTGACACGTATTTGATCGCTTCAAGATGCTTACATAAAACTATATATTAAACTTTAAATAAAAGATCAAATTTTAATAAGAATGCAAATTAGAGATTAATTTCATATTTAAGGAATAATATTAGTTTTGAAGTTTCCAAGACTGCATTCGGAGATTCCCCTTGTCTCCGTCGTAGTTGAGACGATTAGAGGGGTGACTAACAATAAGAGAGATAGAATTTTAACTAATGTAAGACAATCTCAGTCTTTCTAAATCTTTAATTGTTAAAGAGGTCTCCCTCTTACTCTGCACGGAAAATAATTTTTCAAAATATTAGTAGGTTAGATTAGTACTCAAACTATACCTATCATTGGAGAGATAAATTCTATTGTGGAGGCTTAACTGTCACATTCCACCAAGCTATATTTTAAACTAACGGCTTTAGGCTTAGGCAGCGTACAACGGATTTAGTTTCTTTATTCGAGCCTGGGCAGCGCACCCAATAGAATCTCACGTGCTCTCCATGTTTATGCCTACTGACGGCGGACCTCTTTTAGATCAGTTAAAGATTCTAATCGATCCAAAGATTGTATAGATGCAATAGCGGAGGCTAATCCGGTTGATGCCGCAAATCTAAATTTTGAACTCGATGGTTGGATACTCCGCTAAAAGAAATTTGAAACAATATTAGTATTCAAAGATCCATCAAAATATTCGTGAATCAAATAGAAAATCGCGAGAGTCCTAGCACAAGAGGGAACAGAGTGAGGTCACTGACGAGAAGTGATCTTACAGAAGAAGAAGAAACAAGTAGAAAATGATGTTCATTTCATGAACATTACGCTTCCTTATAGAGAAAATTATTTTTTGAAAAATCGATCTTGAACAGTTTTTAAGAAAAACTATGATTGAAAACTGATTCTATTAAAAGTTATAAGACAATATTAAATTTTAAATGATAAAAATAGTAAGAAAAAGACAATTTTTCCATAAAATATTGGTTAAAAATATACTTTATACAGGTCAATTAATTCATTTTTTTTACGCAAAAGATTTTTTCAAGAGGAACTGTCATTAAAAAATCATAATTTTAAAAGTTATATCATTGAATGGGATTTAAAATGTCTAAAATAATACAGAAATGGCAAATTACTCTACCAATTCTTGGTAAAATATAGACATTATATAGGTCAATCAATTCGTTTTTCAATGTAGAAAATTTTTGTAAAAGGACATATGTTATTATAAAATCTAAATTTTTTTAGTTATATTAAAAAAATAGAATCTTAAATGTCGAAAATAATAGAAAATTGTCATTCATTCTGTCAAATCTTGGACAAATATAGATTTTATATAGGTCTTGACACAAAGAATAAGATTTTTTCATTGGTTAATTTAATTTTTTATTAGGAAAAATTTTACACCAAAAAACCGTGTTTTTTAAAGAAAAACGTTCTCAGAAATATTTGATAGAGTATTTCTAAAAATTCTTGTGTCCATTTCTAGATTTTCATGAGTATAACAACTATACCAAATTTCATTAAGATCGGTATAAGCATTTTCTAGACAGAGAGTCTACAAAAAACGACCACACACACACATATCTGAAGATTGGCTTTAAACTTCGTATACATGCTTTTTAGATGAAAATGAGGTGATTTAGACTATTTTTAGAAAATCAAGAATCGTCACGATTACATGAACAGATTCTAGCAGCCTGTGCAGCATACATCGGTATTACTTGACTTCTTTATTCGAGCTTAAGTAGCGTACCGAATAAAAGACGGTGTACGCACACTACCATATTTCAGTTGTAGTCGACTGTTCTCTCTACGATTTGCAAATTACCCCCTCTACTGGTAGGCTATGGTGAGCGAAGTGGTGGCAGCTAGGCACTACCTTTCCTTGGAGCTCTAATAACCACTGCATTAGGGTTCCATTTTTGAATTCTCTGTAAAATGAATCGATTTCCAGCTATTTAAAGCCTTTTTCCGAAAGGACGATTATAGAAAAGACAAATTTCAGTCAGCCATGGATAAATCCTTAGAGTTAATCGATTAAAATTCTGAACTTCTGCTGTATGTCCCGATGTCTAGCAGAAGGGATTACATTATAAGATAATACTTCAATATTCTAACTTAATTATCTGTACTAATAATTCAAATAAAATTACGTGCTATTATTGAGTTTTATTTTGAAATTTTAGTTTGTAAACCTTTAAAGCCTTTTTCTGAAACTTGCTATTTTTGAAGTCCGTGTTCACCATAACTTAAAATCTGCGGAACCAATTGTTTTGAAATTTGGCACACTACTTCGTCACATAATTCAAGTATTCCTGGGAGCTTTTTTGTTATTTCTAATAATTATTAATTTTACTGTAACAAATTAGCCGATTTTTTTAGTGAAAATGGAAAGTTTTGACTTCGAAGTGCTAAGAAAAATCAAAAAATAAAAAAAAAATCCCCCCAGGGTTACCTCGAGAAACATCTCCTTTAACAAATACAGTTTGATTTTTTTGTTGATTTCAGTTGATTTCCAATATTTTTCATTGAAAATTTAGAAAAATATTGTGTATATATTGCACTTTCATATGCAAATTGATAAAATTATCTGATACTATTTGTATCGCAATAGAAAAACCTTAATTATATTTTATTTTCTGACCGAATTAGCCTTACCCCCCCCCCCCTCTCTCTCTTAATTATAATTTTATTGAATTAATTATTTATAAGACATTGATTCCATTGTATTTCTGGAAATTAAGTTGTATTTTTACTAAGTTTACATTAGCTTTTATTGTTAGTTGAATTAACATTAACTTTTAAGTCAGAAAAAAAATAGTAAAAATAATTGTATAAATCAATATTATTTTTAACGTAAATTGCTTTTAAAAAAGAACTTTATAATTTTTTATCATTTCCGCAATTCTAAAAAATCATGTGATAATTGAGAAAGAATGGGGGTTACAAAAAATACCACGGTTGATCACGTGAGGGGGTATCTTCTTAAAATTATCTTAAAACACAGTCATGTGATTTATGGACGCCCTCTATCCCTAATTGAGATAGAAAAGTTTAAAGAATTTAAAAGAACTGGACAATTGATAAAACCATTAATTAATTTAAAAAGAAATAAAAGATCTTTAAAGAAAAATCGAATTTTAAGCAATTGGATTCCAAAGATCCGCCTCAACTCATAATAATCATGGGATTGTCTATCAAAAGTTATACCCGCCTGTCTGGCCGCAAAATGCAAAAAACGGTTCGGAACATGTTCGAGCTGAGTGACGCAAATCGTTCCCCGACAAATCGCATTAAAAATAATAATAGGTAGATAATTTAAAACTTTACCCTTATCTCCACCCTTATGAACCGGGACAATTATTCCTTTCTTTCAAATCTTTGGAAATACCCCACCCCATATGATAATGATTTATTGAATAGAATATAAAGAGGTAAGACAAAAGCTGTGCAGTACGATTTTAAAATTCCAGGAGAATTGTGATGAGGACCATCTCTTTTTTTAACATCTAGGACCTAAAGGTTATTTAAAATCATATTTTTACTAAAAGAGTTAATAGTTATGTGATCCGAATTGAGACTGTTTTGATAAAATACCGGAATGACAGAAAAGAGTGCTAGAAAAAACAGATCTGAAGTAAGAGCTAAAACAATTAGCGATATGAATATCTGTCATCGCTACAGTTTCTCCAAAGCACATCTCCTCCAAAGTTCGAGACTCCTGGCGCAATGAGTTTACATAATTTCAAAACAATTTAAGATTAGATACCACAGAAAGCTAAATAAACATAGTTATAAAACGTTTCAACATTATTAAGTACTGACATCTAATCATTATTTCTTAAATATACAGATAAATAAGCCAAGTTAGCCTTCGAAAAGTCGTATTTAAAATTAAAATTACCTGGTAAAGTGGCAGCGCTAAGAATTTGATATTGTAAGTGGAAAAAAGCAAAGGAGGAGGATAGCGATCTCCGGGCAGGAGAGGATAAACGGATAGCTCTAAGGTTAAGTTAGCAGTGTTACATAGTACCAAGTCAAGAATTGAAACAGCAGTCTTTGTATGCATATTGACCTGAACAAAATTAAAAAAATCCAAAGATTCAGACCCTCAATTATGGGTCAATCTAAGGAATATGTATCCAGTTTAGCATTTAGATTTTGCATTAAACCTATTAATCATGTGCTCTATCGAAATAACATTAGTATTAATTAAAGAAGCACTTAAACCGAATTACAAGCGATTAGAACGCTGCCACCTCGCACTAAGACACTGGTATGTGCACTTCTGTTAAAACGAAAAACGTCATAGTTTGTGAACCCCAACTCAAACAAACTAAATGCTGTACTAAACCACGCCGCAGTAAATATAATTAAACTGTAGAAAAATAAAATAGAAAAACTTCGAAGGGACGTCAATTAGTTTTTGAACCTCTGACATTCTGGTAATATATCAGTACGTCAGAAGAATGCATTGAAGGGAAGCACTGATTTATACCGAGAGGGGAAGCACAAGTAAAGGTACCAGAAGCGCAAACACAAGGGAAAGTATCTTGTAGGTGACTTGTAGAATCATTCACACCACACAGTTCAGAGTTGCTAGTCAGTGCAAAGTGGTTTGTGCGGGGGTACGTGGTTTCTTTGTTGCTATTATACAAGGCTCTCCTTTCTAATAAATAACTCTCAGACAGGTCTCCCGCATTAATGACTTGGTTTCTCTGAATTGACAAGATTACATGGTGATTTTGTCCCAAGAGAGTGTCACTGTGTTGAGAAGAAACGCCGGCAAAACTGTGTTGGTCATCTTGTAAGTCCCGAAGGCTGCCAAACCTTCGCAACATTCTCCTCGTTTATGAACGAGATTCGTAGAGTTCGAAGCCGTGCAGATATCTGTTGACGAACACCAAGGCAAAGCAATGGTCGAAACTGTGGTATATTATCAAGAGATAACAAATTTAGGATTTTAGAAAGAAATGTACAATGATCGTCCTTCAATCTCATACACTCGGATATTACATGACCGGAAAGGCTTACATGATCAAAAGTGACTTTTTTGTCTAAAGAGACAATTTCAGATTTTCTAACTTTTACGCCACATGTAGAAACATCACCCAGAGTCTTTCTTAGTAGTGGATCCAATTGTTGCGTAATCTACTTAAACTGGTCTTTCAACATGAGACGTCATCTCTTATGAACGACGAAGAGTGTGGATTCGGAGTATTAGGACTTGAGTTGCAGCATTTCTATTTTGACTTAAAACAGCTGGGGTGATATGACAGATCACATTTCTCACAACTAACCTTTGAGGTTAGAACACAAACACCGTACAAAAGATCAACAAATCGAAAAGAGAAGCAACACCACTTATCACATTAAAGAAGCAAAAGTTTGTCGATAGACCTAAAACAGAAATTAAGATCAAAGTGATGAAGAAACACTCAAAATTTAATTTATACTGGAAAAGTAAAAATAACACGTCGTATGAAAACTTCGCACATGCTTGCACTTTAAGACAAGAACTAAAAGATTTAAAAAAACCTTCAAGAAAAATATTTATCAGTTGAAAGCCCATCGACTGACGTGTATGAAATATATTTATATTACCAGAAATTTAAGGAAAAATTGTTACTTTTGTATTAATTTTGACTTTTAAATTTTAATTTCTTATTATAAATTTTTAAATTATCATTTTTCAATAGATAGTAGTTTTTTTCTTAAAAACTGTTTTAGGTTACTTTTTACAAGAGAAATGTTTCTCTATGAGGAAGCAAAATGTTCAGGAAATTAAAATAACAAACATAATTCTGAGTTGCTTTTTCATTCAATTTTAATAATTGAAACTGTATTTGAGATATCTGAGTAATCGACAATTTATTTTTATCATTTCCAAAATGGTATCAAAAGTGCAAGTTGCCACCCCCTTTGGCATACAGGTTTCCTTCTCTTCATTGTTTGTTCATTTACTCTAATATTCCTTTTTTATAATTTTTTAGAGGGCTTAGAGGAGGGAGGTCTAAATTTCTGGGAGGTTCTCTACTTGGGAAGGAGTTTTGGAAGAAACTTGCATCAAATTTCCGATATTTAAGGGATTTTAACATTAACCCACCCCTTGCGTAAGGGTATAATGTTAACAACTATCAAATTTAATTAAAATTGAACAAATTTGTATAGATGTTATAAATCGAGTGTTTTTATTTCAGTTTTTCTATGTTCTCTGAAATTTAGCCAGGGGGTGGCAACCTGCAAGCCAAAATTTCATGAGATAAATTTTAGATAGTTTTGAAAATTTGTTGTAAAATTTTTATTATTTGAGAATTCAGACGATTTTTAGTTCAGGGTTGAGGCTTTTTATGTTCTTTTTCCATTAATGAATTGACATTAACAATATCTTGACTTTATAACAAGTAATGAGCAAAAATGTTGAAGGGTGGCAACCTGCAAGCCTTTCCCCTAAGTGAAACTTTTCTACAAATTATAATGCAGTTGAATCTCGATAACACGAAATTCCAAGGGGAACGCGTATATTTTCGAGTTAAAGAGGTTTCGACTTAGGGGCCGTCCATAAATTACGTAAGGTAAAATTCAAAAAAATTTAACCACCCACCCCCCTATGTAAGACTTTTTGTACAGTAAAAATTAAAAATTAGTTTCGAGTTACAGAGGCAAATATTAGTTCGAGATCAGGCCTGAGATTGTATGGTTGGGCGGGGAGCGGCCTCCCCACTTTTTTATTTGTAATGTAAAATTAACTCTCACTCCATGGACTACCTATAGAAGTCCTCCTTATTTCTTTTTTCCCAATAATAAGCCTGTTCGAGATACAGAGGTTTTTTCACATTATATTTATGATGTGCATTTATTTCAATTTACGTTTCGCGCTTATTTCATCGAAAATAAAAATGCTTTCTAAATCTTAATTAGTCATTCTTTATTAGTTCAATAGTGAAAAATCATTTACCGATTGAAATAGTAAACATTTACAAATCTTTAGTAAAAACTATTAATTGAAAAAGTAAACTTTGATTGTTTTAATTAGTAGAAAATTACTCATTCAATTAGTAATTTTCTACGGAAAAATATTTATATTCTACTAATTAATTAGTAGTTTTTTAATAAAAATTAGTAACTGTTTCCTATTTCAATCGGTAAACTTCTTTTCGCTGTTGAGTTAGTAAATAATTACTAATTTAGGATATAGAGAGTGTACACTGATAAGCAAACTTAAACGATGTTTAAATTAACTTTGGCAGTTGTGTTTGCAAAGGAATATCGATTACTTAGATTAGAGTTGAGAGCATTCAATTATAGAGGTATAAATACATTGAGAAGTTATTCTAGAGGAATGAAATTTTCTTCGAGTTATGGAAGTTTTAGAATGTATTGCAAAGTGTTAAATGATTTTCAAAACTTCTATATTAAATTATTTCTTACAGGACATATCCTGTTTATGCAGTTGGTGAAACAGGAACAATGTATACACCATCTTCTAATCAGTATTTCACTTCAACTACAACGCCAGTGACTTACGCGCAGGTGAGTTCAAGTTAAACATTCGACCTAATATACACTCAAACAGCAAGCAACATTACGCTTGTATCAGGGTGATATCAGTTTGTAATAATTGTAATATTACGGGGTGATATTAAGGTGATATTGATGTGATGTTAAAATGTTCACCTCACAGTGGTATTAAGGTAATATTACAGGTATATTGAGGTAATATCAGAGTAATATTACAAGATTTTCTTCAGCAAACATGCCACTTAAAAATTCTCATGTGGAATCCCTGGTAAGTTCCCTTAATGTGTTCTCAGGAAGAAACCTGTGTACCAGAGAACTATGGTACGGACACTAGAAGGTACCCAGGATCCCATGTATGAGTGTTTCCATGTAGGATTCTTAACGTTTTCATAATAATTTATTTGTGTTCCCACGTAACAATCTCTTTTAAAATTCCCCACATAGGAACATACACAAGATCCCAAATGGGATCCTGGGTATAGGGTTCCTTCAAGTGTCTGTGCCAAAGTTCTCTGGTACACAAATTCCAAGTTAGGGAAACATAAAAACCTTTCAAGGAACTCACCAGGCATCCAGTATTGGAACCTGTAAGAAGTAGGGATACCCCCATTAGCGCTATATGTTAGTGAAGTATGAAAAGGCAAAGGGCCAGTATGTGACGAATCGCGAAGCCCAAAATAAGAAATATATTTTAATAAACTTTTAATTACTCCTGACTTCATAAGTTTTATCCTTTTCCCACAAATTTAGAAGTGGGATTCGCAATCTTATCGCCTATATCGATCAGTGAAACTTAAGTGACAAAATTTAGTCAAATTTTAACTTTGTTAAGTACAGTCGGTTCATGGTCCTCACCACGTGTTCAGGCGTGTTTAAGGGGGGGGGCGGTATGGTCCAAAAAATCGGTATTTTTTCTTGTAGCAGGACATCTCAAACATACTCGAGAAAAGTCTTAAGTCATTTGAAGAAAAATGATTAAAGTTATAGAGTTTTACATGCAGTACTTATATAACGCCTGTTCAAAAGTGCTCATTTGAGCTCTTGGAAATTCTAACTTTAAACGCGTTTTTCTCGAAATAATGATGTTCAAAGTCGGTGAACACTCTCACTCGAAAACTACTGTACCGATCTTAACCAAATTTGGCACACTTTTTTAGCACATGTAATTCCCGCCCCCAACGTTTTTCTTTCCTTTCTTTTCTTCTTTTTTTCTTTTTCTTCAAGATACAGCTACAAACTGGCGGCATTTTTAAGCGAAAAACGGGTGTTTTGCACTATTTAATTGTCAAAAATTCTAATATTTAAAAAAAAAGGAAAACGTTGGGGGCGGTCAAAATTATCCTTCTTATAAAATGTACTTCATTTTTTTATTTTAAATAAAATGTCGAGTAGTTATGATGTTCATCGCAAATTCCATTTTTCGGACGACGCCGTCAACAATGCTTATTCAGTTGCACACATCTTTATATTTTTTTTAACAAGAATTTCCGAAAATGCTTTTTAATAAGTGCCTAATAATGTCTAAGAAGAGTTTTTATAAAAACATTTACCGTTGCTTTAAAAAAAAAATCACAAAAATGACCTTTTTTTTACTTCTGGACCATACTTCTCCCCCCCCCCCTTAAGAAATTGTTGATATAGTGCTTTAAGAGACTTAGTTATTCGACCTTCCGCTGAGAGCTAAGTGTACGGGACTAGACTCATGTATTCATTGGGATAGACTTCTGAAAATCCCGATTTTCGTCACAGAATTCAAATTTCCGTTAAAATTAATGTGTGTTCCGTTTTGAGCACTATTAAGTAGATTTGTGGCTGTTAACAGTTAATTGGAAACTTAAGATAATTACCCCAGGTAAAACGAAACCATGCTTCAGGAAAATTCTACCGAATAATTCCATATAGAATTCCACTAGAATTACAGAAAAATTCCACAAAACTTTCATTTTGAACAATTAATTGTTCTAAGTATAATATTACAGAACCCCGTAGTGTGACCCCACATTTATCAGGAACTATGATGAACAACGGATACTCCAGGAGCTCAAAAAGACTAAAGCAGTTAACCTGAGGTCTAGGTGTCTTAGAGACATCTTTTCCAGGAAGTATTGTAACTGACTGATACCTTAGGAGATCAGAAATGCTAGAGTAGTTAACTTAAGGTCTAGATGTCTAAGAGATACCTTTTGCAGGAAATATCGTCACTTATAACTGATACTCCAGAAATCCAAAGTGTCTCATTGTGATGTCTAGTTGCCTTATAAAAATCTTCTTCAAGGTTATACTCCAGAGAACTACTCAATTCTTTCTCATCTCCTGAAGTATGAGTCAGTGACAATATTCTTTGGAGAAGGTGTCTCTCGAACACCTAGACCTCAGGTTAACTACTTAAGCATTTCTCATCACTGCAAAAACAAGTGTCTCTCACAAAAACACTTGTTTTTGCAGTAATCTTCTGGAGTATCTGATCTTCATGATAGTTCCTGATAAATGTGGGATCACACTATAAATTTCTGTAATATTATGCTTAGAAATACATTTTATTCAAAGTGACAGTTTTGTGGAATTATTCAGTGGAATTTCTCTGGAGCGATTCTATGGAATCGTTTCACTTGGGCCTAGTGGAAGTATTAAGAAGTACCACCGAAATTTTGTGACTTGTGACTGTATCAGAAAAGTGTCTCTGTAAGAAAAGGAGCGAAGTGTGATTTGGTTACGAAATTTACATATGGCGGTTTCTTGAAGACGCTAAATTAGTAACCAAAAGTGACCGTATCGTGGTGCTATATTCGAGCAATATTTGTCTGAAGTGTTACAAAGTGGATAGTGCGCATGTTTGATTTGGGTCCTACCCTTCCAAAACTGTGAACCTTTTGCTCTTGTGCTATCTCTAGAAATTTAGTGACAGTGTGTGAGAAGAGAGAGTACCATGACAATGAAAGGAGGGGCAGTGTTAGATCCCACCACACTCAGGGTATCAGTCCTCAATGAAGTGGCAAAGGAACTGGGCGTGGCAACTTATGGAGCAAAGGCAGAAATTATTAAGCGATTGCAAGAAGCTAATTCAACTGACCAGTGGCTTGAGCTCGCCATACAATTACGTGAAACCAGTCCCTCATCACTCACTGGCGTCGATGATAAGGAAATGCCAGAGAATCTTAATACGCTCCAAAAAAGAGTGATTTCGGGAAACCAAGCTACAGATCCTGGACAGGGAATTAATTCAATTAAAGATCCTACACAAGGCCGTAATGCTATGGAACGTGAGAATGATCTGCTGAATCGTGAGTGTGATCTTCTGTCAAGGGAACTAGAACTTGCAAGACGCGAACTGGCTTTCGTACGAAACACAACTCCCAGTCCAGAGACACTATAAATCACGCGACACGTCAATGTGACTTCTCTTAAGAATCTTTTGAGCGATTCTAAAGGTGATGACGTACACTATCGGAAGTGTAAGGAACAATTCCTGCTTTTATCTAGAACATATGAGTTAGATGATTCTCATAAAAGACTTCTGATGGGAACTAAGCTCAAAGGTAAGGCCTTGAAGTGGTTTCACTCCAGACTAAAGTTCACAATCATGCCAATGGAGGATCTACTTAAGGAAATTTCAGCTATGTTTGACAGCCGTGAGAACAGATTTGTTCTTTAAAAAAAATTTGAGAGCCTAACATGGAAATCAACGGAGAGCTTCAATAACTATTTCCATGAAAAGCTTATTTTTGCTAATACGTTGCTTATTGACGAGGAAGACTTAATGGATTACATTATTGATGGAATCACAGGTGTTTCTTTACGAAACCAAGCTAGAATCCAGTGGTTCTCAGATAAGAGTGACTTGTTAATAGCTTTCGGAAAAGTCATATTGAATGAAGAAAGCAAAAACTTAGAGCCTAAAAGAGTTGATCCTGGTGGAAGCAAAAGGAACGAAAATAAACAGGATGGTGTCCTACTTAGGAAATTTGCTAATGATAGCTGCTTCAATCGCTGCAAATTTGATCATTATTCAACTGAGTGGATTAAGAAAGAGAGACCGCCGGGAGCATGCTTCCGATGTTTTGAAATAGCGCATCAATTGAAGGATTGCCTGAAGAAGAGAAGTATATCCTTAAATAGTGACACAGAAACTAAAATCCCGAGAGACTTTTCTATTCGACAAAAGGAGATACAGATCAACGCAGTGAATGATCACCTTCAGCATTATGGGGCGGAAGATGTCTCGGAAACACTTTATGATCAGTTTTTCAAGATGACAAAATTTGAATTCATCTCCGACAATGTACGTTCTGTCAAATTCCTGGACGCTCTTCTGAACACAGGCAGTCCTATTAGTTTCCTGAAAGAAAGCTGTGCCCCGGTATCAGGTACAACATCACGTGACTCACGGGATAGTAAGTATACAGGGATAAACAATAGCACTTTTGTAATATTAGGTAGCATAATTGACAATGTTTGTCTAAATAATATTGTACGCGAAATAGAAGTTTTTGTAGTACCGGACAAAACTATGCATAATTCTGTAATATTCCCGAGTCCAAATTTAAAGTCTATTTAGGAACAATTAAGTACCATTAAGTTCTTTTTAAGTACTATTAAGTCCTATAGTTTCGACTTAGCATCTATTAAGGTCTGCTTAAACCGAAGCAAGTACTTTTAAGACCTACGAAATAAAATCCTGCTTTTCTGCAGGGTCGACTCAGCGACTATTAAGTACTACTTGAAGCTGCTGTAGTACTTTTAGGACCTACTACTGAATAGGTACTTAATTTAAGTACTATTTAGAGACTTTTAAGATCTAAATATTTTTATTGATTTATTGCTCAAGGGAAGCAAGGACTCTTTAAGGTCTTATAGGTACTGTTTCATTGTGGAACTTGAACTTAGAAATATTTCACCTCATATGTTGAAATTAGAAATATTTCACTTCATATTGAATTTAGAAATGAAATTAAAATATTTTGATGGATGGTAGT
>WNHD01007987.1:0-15112 GCA_011057455.1 Ganaspis sp. Gsp50
CCAAAATATTTCAAAATACTTACAATGGCTTTAAAATATTTGAAAATGCTTAAAATTACTTTGAAATATTTCTAAATACTTCAAACTACTTTAAAATACTTTAAAATACTTCAAAGTACTTAAAAATATTTTAAAATACTTAAAAATATTTAAAAACACATAGAAATATTTAGAAACACATAAAAATACTTTGAGAAGCACTTTAGAAAACTTAAAAATATTTAATTAAACTTAAAATTACTTTAGAATACTTTAGACTACTTCAGAATACTTTAAAATATTTAACAATACTTAAAATGCCTTTAAAATATTTCAAAATACTTTTAAAAAATTCAAAAGACTTCAAAATATTTAAAAACACTTAAAATTACTTTAAAATGTTTAAAGATACTTCAAAATATTTCAAAGTATTTAAAAATATTAGTATTTTACGTATTAAATAAAATATAATAACATTTTAAAATATTAGTTTTTTAAAATAATTTTAAAGTATTTCAGAGTACTTCAAAATTACTCTAAAATATTCTGAAATACTTCCCAATACTTAAAAATATTTAAATATACTTTAATATATTTAAAGATACTTTAAAATAGTTCAAAGTAGTTAAAATACTTCAAAGTACTTCAAAATACTTCAAAATATTTAAAAAAAACTTTCGAAATTATAAATAATAACTTCGAGTAATTTAAATTATATAAAAAATTATTTTTCCAATAAGCCTAAGAGCAAAAACTTTCATTATTTCAAAAGTAATTTAAATACTTACAAAATATTGAAAAATTCATTTTTTTAAGACATATATAATAACAATATATTATCAAAAAATATAATAGAAATGTTTTTATTTCTCTCATGGAAATCATGGAGAAGTATAGAATTTTGTGAAAAAAAAATTTTGTAGAAACCCTGAGTAACTTTGAAGTACAAATTTAATAAATAAAAGTATAAACCTAGTTTCGAAGATTACTCAAGAATAACTCAAGAAACTCATTGTCAGAATAATTCAAGAATAACTCGACATTTCAATGAATGTAGTTTTAATATTTTTAATGTAATCTATAATTGTGAGAATATGTTTTTAATTCTCAATAGAACGAATCGTAAATTGCATGAAGAATCTTACCTTAACTTGGAGAATCAATGCTGTTAGGTCAGTTACTAATTGGCTCATTTTACTTGGCTCTTTGTCATTGAGCATATTATTTTTTGCCACCATTTCAGCTGCTTCTTGTCTGCACTTTTCTCTAAGATGCGAAGGTGCAAGCATTGCGGCAACACTAGGTTCAGGTGCAATAGCCACGCACATTTCCTGAACTTCGTTCAAAAACTCCTGAAGAGCTAAGTTCATTCTTTCCAATTCAACAACAATTCTGAAAAAAGATAATTGATCATTATTGTAATTGACAATAATAGATAATTGGTTAATAATATTTAAGCCAATAATTTATTAATCCAGGTACAAATTTTATATTTATTATTTTCATTTTTGTCATGCTTTCAAAACAATACTGCCTACGTCTTGCAGTGTTTTTTTTCAAACAGTACGACAGATTTGAGAAGGGAATTAAAATTTATATAAAATATAATAACAATTAAATGATGTAATCAAGAATGTAAATAAAATTTACCCAGCATATTTTCTTTCAAAATCAGCAGGCAAGGGTTCACCGAGAGATCTTCGCATTTCAACATCAGCATTCATCTCTTTTAGCTTTTGTACTTTTATTTTTTTATCTGCAAGTATTTTGCTAACTCTGACCATGCTCTCGAGAAGTTTTATAGGGTATCCATTCATTGTTCCACCCATGTGAGATTTCTTGGTAATCAAAGCGTTTGAAATCAGCGGATCATGATTCAATCGAGGCGAATTTAATTTCGACATATAAGCAGGCGAAGGCACATATTGAACATGTCGGGGTCTAAATTTATGCGCGAAAGATGCCACACTCATAGTTTCTGGAGGCTCGTTTGCCTAAAATCAAATTGTTAAATTATTTTCACATTGTTAAATTATTTTGACATCATTGAGTATTTTTATACTGTTAAATGATTTTCACATCGTCGAATATTCAGTTAAATAATTACTTTTATCGTAAAAAAATAAAATTAGTTATGTGATTAAAGAGTTTTATAATTGAACGTACCAAAACTTCATAATCGGGTACACTGTGGGTGCCAAGACCAGCTCTTTCAAAAGTAATTCTGTAGGTGTTATTACTTGTGTCCACTGCGTCTATACTGCCAGTAAATAGACCATCCTGGGGTTTACGAAGTCGAGCTGTAACTTTCGTACCAATTACTAATTGCATTGGAATTTCTGCAGGGAGATCTTTGAAAACTTGAATATCTGCACATTTTCTCTGTTGAAGCATACGTATTTTTTGTCTTTTTCTTTCAAGTTCTCGCCTCTCTTCTTCGAAAAATGATTGTGAACAACGTCGTGGCTTTCCCATCATTCGTCTGATTTTACACCATTCCACTCGAGTCAACTTTCGAGTTTTCAACTGAGGAAAAGATTCTTTCAAGCAGATCATAAAATCGTTGTCTCCGTCAAACAGAGTTCTGAAAGTACACATTTTTATTTTGTTAAAAAGCTTTTTTACAAATAAAGCGCACAGATTGTTGATATAGACAAATTTGTTATTAAATAATAATAAATTATTGTACAATAATAATTTTATTATTGTCTAATATAAAATAATAAATAAAATATTGCTGCAGCCCGTTTAAAAGTTTAATAATAATAATAATAATAATGTAAATTTGTCTACATTTTTAATAAAGGATTTGATTCTAAATAATTTTCACTTACTTATCGATATTGCTGTAAAACCACTCGTAGCAGACCCATTTATGCGCCTTTGGTAATTTTAATAAATTTCTCAGTCTCATTCCAATCTTTTGGCCAATTCGTCTGTCTGGTGATGAAGGTTGTAATAATGATTTATCAATGTCCTTCTCCTCTTTCATCGGCGATTGATAAGTTGATTCTTTTACTACATGACTAATTTTTTTGCTGTCGCTCAATCTTAATTGTTTTTTAGCTGGTGAAGGACGTGGCAGTTTCTTTGGAGATGGTTTTACATCTATAGTACCTGGTTCTTTCTTTATTCTGTAAAAGCAAAATATTTGTCAATTTGTCCTTTTACTTTTGTTAATTATCTATAAATAAGTACACGAGAAACATTCCACGTCGATTAACTTTACAGATTTTTCATGCATGAAAATGAAAATCTTTTGTGTATAATACATAACTAAAAGTAATTGCATTTTTTTCAGAATTCATAAAAGAAATATTGTTCTAAAAGTAATAAATCATAAAAATCGTAAACTAAATCATACCTATTTAGTTAATGACATTTTCTTTAGTAAATTTATCTTCAAAATATTGTTTTTTTGAACCGAATTTTCACCACATATTAAGAAAAAAAAAAGATAAAAAAGAAAAAAAAATATGATAGATAAAAAAAAATCTACTTGCCTGTGATGGGGATGATTAACCAAAATGTCATCATAGAAGAGTTTATTCTTTTTTCTAATTCTCGCTGGCATGCCTCTACGATTTAAAACCTGAATTGGTTGCGTTGGAGGTTTGGGTTTCCGGGGAGGAAGTGAGCCAACTCTTTGAAGACCAAAAATTGCTGGCCCAAGTTCTGTCATCGGTTCGTTGTCATCTGTTTCCATGCTTGAATCTAAAGAATTAGTTGATATTTGATGTTCTTCTATCTCCATTAAATCATCCACAACCTCTGTTTTAATTTGATCCACTGAGGGATAACCTCCATTCTTAATGGAGAGCAAAGTCTCGGCTGATTCATCTATAAAAATATTAAAAGTAGCTCTATTATCACCAAATACAGATAAACATCTTCTATTAAAGCACTGTTTTCCAAATGAGTGAAAAGACACAATCACTTGAACTAACAAAAAAGTTTAAAAATGGGGTTTCAGTTGTTATCAAACAACTGGCCTTTGGATTTGTAAACAGTAAGTTTTGAATCTATTGAAATGCATTCTCAAAAAATGTACACGTTACAATTAAAGGAATACGTACAATCCATTTCCGATCACTAATAGGTCAACTTTGAAACTCAAATAATAGTGAATTACGAGTAATTAGACAAGAACTTGTGCAATTCCAACATCCTGAGTTGTACTGGAATGTTAGAACAAAACATAACCTAACTTTTTTTGACTAAATTGTGGGAAATGCATAAGATGAATTCTTGTGTTTATACCACAAAGCAAGGAATAAATGAAATTTATAAAACAGATAGACTATTAGCAAATGGTCGTTTTATAAAAAAACTATTCCAAAAATTAATATTTTCGTATTAAAAAGATTCTCGTCCCGCTTGAATTGTACATTGTTCATTTTTGAAATTTTAAACGCCAGCCATTCAAGGCAAATTCAAATCGCGATTATGAAACTGTTTGAGCACGAAAATCTTCAAGAGGGTAAAAATCGAACGCGTCACAATGTCCAATTTTAGAAAATTGTCAACATTTCTAGTTTCTTTAACTTTTTAATCAGTTAATCCTTTGGTAAATTATGTGAATTTTACTTACTTTCAATCGTGTCCGCCATGTTGAAAATGACTGGGGCATGCTGGGAATTGCAATCACGGCGTGGATCCCGCTTGAAAACTTCGGATAATGTCGGTTCCGGTAATTACCTATTTTGCATTGATCATTTTGTGCAAAAACGTAAAGCATTTGTTAAAAATATGCATATTTAATAGACTTATTTTGTCTATATTTTAATTGAAAAATGAATCAATTTAGAGTTAAACAGAAAGAATACGAAATTAGAAATATATTGAATTTGCAGAATAGATGTCGCTACCGTTTGTTTCTAGGCGGGAGTTTTCAAATGTAGGAATTCGTTTTTTTAAGGAAAAAATAATTTGAATTAAATAAAAAAGTCAGAAATTAAGTTTTTTTTAAGTAATTAAAATATTTGCCTTTTTCTTTGTATTTAATGTAGGAAATGTCAAGTGGATGTTATTAGTTATATCTGTTTTATTACTGAAGATAAAATATACAATTTCTGTGGATTTTGATGAGGAAATTAAACAATATTGCAGAGAAAGGGATAGATTAGTAACTTCTGAAGAAGCTGATGATTTTTTATTAGTCGATGCTGAATTAAACTCGACTATTAAACTGCAATGTCATTTTTGGTACAAAAAAACTCTTCTGTTGGTTAAAAAATTACTATCTTTAAATATTTAATTATAAATAAATAAATTAAATAATTAATAACATTTTTAAACTTTTTTTAAAAAATGATATTGAAATAAAAACGTCAAAAAATGAAAGAATATGTTTACATGTGGAAAATATAATTTTTTTATTATATTTATAAATTCCAAAAGTAATATATAAAAAAAAAGAAAAATTTTAAATATAAAATAATTTTAAAAATTAAATTCGATTCTTAGCAATGAAATATATAATGAACAACCAAAAATCTGGTTCTGGCAAAATCGATATAAATCAGAAGAAAAAGAAGTAGAGATTGGAATGGATAATAATATGTATTTAAATAGAATTCGTGTCACTCCTCAGCTTTCTTTAATAATTAAAGATTTTAATCAAAACGATTCAGGAATTTATCGTTGTCACGGTAAAGAGGGACAAGAGGTAGATCAAAAATTTAATTATAAATTAGAAGGTAATTATTTTATATTAAATATATAAATTTTTTTGATGTTTTATATTGTATTTTGTATCTTACATTTTATATTCAATATTTTCTTTTATTAATAAATAAATAAAATTGTTTTATTTTTATTTTATATTTTATTTATATTTATATTTTATTTTACATTTTATATTGTTATGTATTTATATTTTATTTTATATTGTTATATATTTATATTTGTATGTTTTATATTTCTATTTTTATTTATTTAAATGAATACAAAATACATTAATTACTGATATTAATTATTTACAAATTACCATAATTTAAATTTTTTGTAATTTAGCAGTTTACAAAGACGAATCGACCGAAAATTTGCCAAGAGGAAATTTAACCGATTGGCAAAAATATCACGAAACAAATTTGGCTCCAGTTACAATGCGTTTTTCAGTAAACAATTTTTATAATTAATTAATTCACCCTTAAAATTCTCTTTATCATTTTATGTGTCGCTTTAAAAATATTTTACAAGCTTTTTAAAAATAGATTTCAAAAATGAAGGAAATCGCTTTAATTAGAAATTCGGGAATTAATTTGGAATTAGTATCAGAATGGGGTTCTTGGAGTCCCTGTGAAAAATGCAAATTTGGAAAAGGGCAAAAAACTAGTCTGGGATTGTGCCGAATAAAGTCAAAAATTAATGAAGTAATTGAAACTTAAATATTTTAGTGTTTTTTCATTTTACTTGTATTTCTAAAAAGATAGAATTCTATAATAATTATTATTAATTTAATTATTTAAAAATTCATTTTTCCAGAAAATTGCAAAGGATCACAATGAATCTTCAATTATTTTTTTCCGTTCATCCCCTTTATTACCTTGCAGGTAATATATAAAAAATAATAGTATTTAATAAAAATATAAAAACAAGTTTAATTAATATAAAAGCAAATTAAACAATTTTGATAAATAAAAATGAGAGTTTCTAAAAATTTATTTTTATATAATATTGTCTATGTATTGTAAAGAAAAAAAAATTGTTAGATCAATAGCATTGAACGACTTTCCTGGCATTAGCAGCGCAACGAGATATTTACCTGATTTCATTTTAGAAAAAAAATGCAAAAAATGTAAGAAGCCAAAAAAAATTAAGGACAAATTTAAATATAAGAGAAGATACGTTTTGCATGAAGGATCTCATTTGTCAATAAATTGTCCTGAGTATGAAATTATGAATAATATGGGAAAAAAAATGTAGATGAAATTTATCATTAGAATTAGCAACAATCTTTGATAATTAAAAAAATAATTATTTTGGATGATTAAAAAAATTATTATTATTTTTGCTAATTAATGTTATTATAAATATTAATTGTTAATGTTACAGATCAAGTTTAGTAACACAAATAGTTTGGAGAAAAGATGGTTTTGTTTTGGAAAAAGGAAAAGGACATTCTTTTCGTAAAAAGGATCCTGAACCGCGAGTTTTTGTTGATACTTTTTCTACACTTTACTTGAAAGGTATATTTTAATATAAATGTTAAATTATTGTTAAATTATGTTAAATGTTAAAATTATTTTAATTTATTAAATTATAAAAAGCATATTTTATATTTTTTTTAGAAATTAGTTTATCATTTTATTTATTTTATTTCTTTCATTCTTTATATTTTAAGATTCTTTTTTTAAATTAATATAATTTCTTCTTTAAGATATTTTTTGCGAATGATTTTTCTTTTGTTATAATTGTATTTTTATAATTAAAATATTCTAGGATTATAAAATAATTTAATAATTATATCAAATAATTAATACTCTTTATTAATAATTTAATTTAATCGTGCACAGAGGTTTCAGAATTTGAAGATGGGAAATACACTTGCTTTGTTGATAACATAAAAATGATGCAAGCAAAAGTTATTGTAATTTTAAACTCAAAACTTCTCACTGAAGGTAATTAAGATCCATTTTAAATTAAAAATTTATAATATCATAAAAAACAAAATAAAAAAAACAAAATAAAAAAAACAAAATTAAAAAGCAAAATAAAAAAAACAAAATAAAAAAAACGAAATAAAAAAAATAAAAAAAGTTAATTTGAAAATACATTATAAATATATGTAAATAAAATATTATAAATATTATAAATATAAATAAAATATTAAAAATAAAAACAAAACAAATAATCACAATATTAAGAAATTAGAAAGCATTAACAAAGTTCAATAATAAAATACAAAATAATTGTGAAGAATACGAAATTCTGAAATACAAATAATTCTAAAAGAATGCATATAATTGTAAAAGAATACAAACAATTGTAAAAGATTGTAAATAATTCTAAAAGAATGCAAAATAATTTTGTGAATACAAAAGATAGAATACAAAATAATTATAAAAGAATACAAAATAATTGTAAAAGAAATACAAAATTCAACTTTTACCAAACTATATTATACTAAATTTAAATCAAAGCATAATTTAAACAAATAATTCACCGACATTAGAAAGCAATTATCAATAATTGTGCATTATTTTAATCAATACTAGTAATAAGAAAAATTTAAACAATAAAAGTGTGCTAAGCAAAATAAAAATTGTCTAAAAAATAATAGTTTGCAGTGCAAATAATATTTTTAAAAAAAAATGAAGATCAAAATGACAAAAAAATGTGGAACGCTTCACGATTTTGCGTGTCATCCTTGCGCAGGGGCCATGCTAATCTTCTCTGTATCGTTCCAATTTTAGTATATGTACTGCCGTTGCCTTTTCTTTCACCACTAGCGGGAGAAGTTTTACATTACAAAGTAGAAGTAAGCCATCTAGCGGCGGTTAAATAAACTGTTTTGACGTCTAACTAAGCGCGGCCTAACGTCTAGAATCGTAAGCTTTACGTCGAATCGTTCTCAGTCGATAAAGACATACATTACAGAAATTGAACGCGAATTTTAAAATAACAATTAACAAATTATCTTACATTTTTTTATTTGGTATCTTTAAATCATACCATTACGTTTTTAATTGAACTCTATTATAAACTTAATATAACTTTATTAACGTTTTTATTATATTTATGCGGAATTTATTATTTTTTTTTATAAAATTTTATTTTATTTATAATTTAGATATTTGTTTTTCAAATTTCGATGTTTTTATTTTAAACTTATATATTTTTATTTCGAATTAATTATTAGGGGACTTTTTTCAGAATAAATAAATTTTTTTGATTCGGATTGATCGATATTTTGCGTTCTGTATATTGAAATAAATGAATTATTACCATCAAACATCGATGTAAATTCCCGTCACGTTTTTTTACAGAGCATTTTTTAAAATTAGATAACTTTATTTTAAATTTACGTATTTTAATTTAAATTAGCCATTTTTTTTAAAAGGTTTTTTTTAAATTCAGGATTCTTGTCCACAAATATTAAATTTTTATTTTATTTATTCAATACATAAACGGGCAAATCCCTTAAATTTAATAATAAAATAATATTATTATTTATCTGATAATAAAATAATAATTAAATAATAATTTACAATTTTTGTTACAGATGTATTTTTTCTTTCCAATTTATATAAATTAGAAATCATTAGAAATTTCTCACATTGTATTTACATAATTTTGATCTACCTTTTGTTTTCAATTAGCTTTTTGAGTTTTATTCTCGTTTTTAATATTTTTTAACATTTGTAATATTTGAAAAAATAAAATAATTTCGCAATTTATTTATTTACAGTTTTCAAGAGACATTTAGCGTATTTAGGATTTATTATAATTCTCTCTTCCTTTTGCTATTGTTCCGGATTAGTCGCTGTTTTTAAAAGAAGGGACAAATTTGAAATTCAAGATTATAAAGAAATTCAAGATCGAGAAGGAGAGAGAAAGCCGTTCTTTGATGCAAAGGATTAATATTTAATTATTACATTATTTATTTATTTTGCTATTACAAGAAATAAATTAAAAATTATTACTCGCCTTTAATTAGTCTAATATTCCATATAATTTTATTTACTAAATTTAAATTGTCAATAAATATTGTACTTACAAGAATTTTACAAAATTTGTGTCAGTTTAATTAATAATAATTTATACACAATAAATATTTATTATTTATTTATTATTTATTTATTTATCATTTATTTATTTATTTATTATTTATTTATTAATACATTCAACATTCTTGAATAGTGAAAAAAGGGAATTTACAAATCATTTTTTGCTATTGATCTTAACTGTATTAAAATTCTTCTATGTATATAGAAGATGAAGTTTGAAGAATTCATTGCTGATTTTGGGGGAGTGTTTTTACTAAAGAAACAACACAATATTTAATTCATAGATCTTTATCTTCTCTTTATCTTTATCTTTTTTTGGTAAATATTGTCCAAAAATACATTAATTAAAAATTATATTAATACTTATTATTATTATTGTTATTATTATTATTGCTTTTCTTGTTGTTGTTATTGTAATATAAGTAATGTAATAATTATAATGTAAGTAATTTATTATATAAAATTGAGTGACTTTATCACATTTCTTAAAAATTGTATTTAAACTACAACTTATTGCAACATGAAAGAAAAATAATAAACGAATTTTTATTATAATCTTTATCGTAAATGTTATTTACAATTTACTTTATTATTTTATTACAATACATGATTATATCACATTTTTTATATTTTATTTTCTTTGTTTACAAAACATTATTTAAAACAAAAGTTCTTCGGGGTTGAAAAAAATAATCAACGGAAAGAATCTAATATTACAAATTTTATAAATTTTATAAATTCAAAGAATTCAAAATACTTCACGAGGTATGATAGTTGATTAAAGGTGTAATCCTTATTAAAAGCAGAGGCCTTCTAAGGTTCTTGGCACTTTACAATAAATGTTAAAGTCAGAAGAAGTGAAAGGGACCCAGGTCTGTCCGGTTCTTTTCAGTTCTTCCAGCAACGCGTTCCAAAATGGCTGTGCTATAATCGTCTATGAATTAAATATTGTGTTGTTTTTTTAGTGAAAACACTCCCCTAAAATCAGCAATGAATTCTTCAAACTTTATCTTCTTTTGTTCCTTTCTTCTGGCAATTCAGATTCCTCTTCAAGTCAACGGTAAGCGCAACAAGTTTACTTTCTCCTAACGTGGAATTCCACATTTTTATTATATAAAACGTTCAAAAACCACAAATCAAATACTGTCTGTTATATTACAAATATTCTACATTTTGTGAAAAAAAATGTCCAGATCCTGAAACACTATTTTATCCTGTTTGAAAAGAGTTTTAAAACAAATTCCCATTCGTTAGTAAAAATTGCATTCAAAACTTGTTGATTTTTAATTCCGTTCAACTGTGAATTTGACAGCTGTCAATTCAATTGAAATTTTTTTTTTCAAAATTGTTTGAAATTATTTTTTATTTTATTTGACATAATGAACGAATCTCCAAAGTTCCAATAATAAAATTATTATTTAATTATTATTATTTTATTAAAAGAAATTTTCATTACAGGTAATGAAAATTTCTTTTTTAAATGTTTGCTAAAAATTAGATTTTCTTTTTTGTGGATTTTATTGTGTTTCATTTTTATTCGATATTAATTGCTCTACCTCTTTATATTTATTCTTCTTCTCTTAAAATCAGAATTTTTTTTAAAAAAAGTAGATTTTATTCTATTTCATTTTCGTTTGTTTGGTTTTACATTTTTATATTTAACATTTATTTACATTTTTCACTGTAATATATAACAATAATTCTCAACGATTAAAAAATTAATCAATAATTCTTGAAAATTTTAAATCAAATTAATCATTAATTCTCAAAGATTAATTCAAACGAAAATAATATAAATTATTTTCTATTCCAATTTATTTTTGTATTTTTTCATTGTGCTTAATATATGTTTCGCTTTTCTAGGCTTTATTTTTGTTTGCAATTTATTTGCTTTTTGTTTTATTTGCGCTTAATTTGCATTTTTTTTTTGTTCGAACTTATTTTCTATTTATTGCTTCTTCATAGACGAAGCAATTCTTTTTGTTTTTTGTTATTTGTTTGCATTTGTTTTTTATTCTTATTCTTGTTTATTCTTTCTTTTGCTTCACTTTTTTATAATTTTTATAATTTATTATTTATCCTTCATATGCCTTTTGTATCATACTTTCTATCTCACTTTTGTTTCCAGTTTATTTCTTCTCATTTTGTTTGCAATTAATTTATGCTGGAGTTTCGTTTACACTTTTATAATAACTGCATTTTGTTAAATACAGGTTTCTTGCGGAGATGTTTTGTGTGTAGATCCAGAGGAGATCTGGGCACTTGCAAAGATGAATTCACATTTAATGCAACACAAATTAAAAATGTAAGGGGAGTTAAAGCAGATCCTTGTGCATCAGGATGGTGTGCAAAAATAATTCAGGGCCGAAGCATCAATAGTGGTATGTAATTAAAAGAGCGCAGATTTTTTTAATTCACTGTAAACTAAATAAAAATCTTTATTATTATTTGTAATATTTTGAAATGACTGAAGAATGCAGTCTTAAGGGGGTCATCAATGTGCGATTATCAAAGTACAGTCTATCATCAAACGTGATCAGCATTCGCATCTTGTCCTCAATGATTCATCTGTTTAAAGTAACATTCTGAATGAAGAGTATTTATTAAAACCTCTTATTATATTCCAATTTACCTAGTATTGTGCTTTATACAATTTGTATTTTATAATAATTTTATTTGTATTTTATGCTATTTTGATTTGTATTTTGTAATATTTCTATCTGTATTTTATAATACTTTGATTTGTATTTTATAACATTTTTATCTTTATTTTATAATACTTTGATTTGTATTTTATAACATTTTGATCTTTATTTTATAATACTTTCATTTGTATTTTATGATACTTTCATTTGTATTCTATTTATTTTGTTTACGTCTCTCTAAGACTTTAAAACTTTGTACTTTTTGCAATTTTTTCCTGCGAATCAATCCTCATGAATTTTTTGGACACATTATTCGTCTAAGCAAGAATTATTAGAAATTACATTTTCGAAGTTACATAATTTAATATAATTTAATAGCATAAAAGATAAATTTAAAACTCAGAGAATCGATTTTGTTTCGATTAATTTTCTGTGTACTTTCGTAGTTGTTTTCTTTCCAAAAACATTGCGAATAAAAATTTTATTGAACGAAAAGATTATTTCGATTCGCAAGTGCGTAATTAATTAACTACCATCTTATTAGCGATGGATTATTGTTTTTTTTACATAAAAGAATCTTTTTTAAAAAAATCTTTTTTTTTAGAGCATGATGTAGCAACGGAAAGAACTTGTCTTCAAAAAGGTCCAGATGATGGTGAAGAAAGATGTGCCTATACAACAATGGATTACAAAAAAGTCTTCATTTGCTTTTGCAAAGGAGATCTCTGTAATGCAGCAAGTCTGACAATTCCAAGTCTATTAACTCTTCCTATAATAATCACAATAACGAAATGGTTAATATGACAATTGTAAATTTTACCTTAAAATTTTCTAATAGAAAAAAAACTGACGTTTCTACTAAAAACTCAAGTTTTAACAAAAAAGTGGTGTTTTAACAAAAAACTGATGTTTTAACAAAGAAACTGATGTTTTAGCAAAAAGACAGATGTTTTAACAAAGAAACCGATGTTTTAACAAAGAAACTGATGTTTTAACAAAGAAACTGATGTTTCAATAAAGAAACTGATGTTTCAATAAAGAAACTGATGTTTTAACAATAAAAACTGACGTTTAAAAAAAGTGACATTTAAACACAAAATGAAAGTTTAAACAAAAAGAACTGAAGTCTTTTTAGTTAAACTGAATGATAGGTATGTGTGTGAAGAATTAAAAATAAGACTCGTGTGTAAGTTCTAGCAAATGTGAATAATTGATGTTTGATTGTTACCATAAATAATTGTAAGAATTGGATGAAAATTTAAATGAACAAGTGTAACTTGTATTAAAAATCTCAGTCTATTATTGAATGTTTGAAACGAACTGAATGATTAGTGTTTTAGATTCAATTAGGAACAATTACTATTATATAGAAGGAAAATTAAATTCAAGTATAAATAGTATTTTTATTTAATCAAAATAATTTTCGTATTATGAGATTATTTTTCATACTTAGATTATAGAATCGTCAAGTCTTCCATTTTTTAAAAATATGTACCTGTATTTTTATTCATTCCATTAAAAACTGTATATTTTATTCAATTTGCATGCTTTATTGGACTCACTTTTATAATTTATTCAAATCAACATGTAAATATTACTAAATTCAAATTATAAATTTCAAACATATTTCAAACATATTTCAAACATATTTCAAACATATTTCAAACATATTTCAAACACATTTCAAACATATTCCAGACATATTCCAGACATATTTCAAAGATTTTTATTAATGTTAATATGGAGACCATATTTCTCAAAGAAATTTTGCGAGAAAAATCTCCGAAACAGTTTTTTTCTCTGTTAGAAAGTTTAACAGAAAGTATTGAAATTTGCAATCTGAATAAAAATTATGGAATTTTATAATTAAAAGCATAAATAATCACCTTTACCTATTTTTTACCGTACAGTAAAACAAAGAAATTTTTTCAAAAAATCTATATTTCTAAAAATTCAAACGTATGATCATTTTTACAGACATTTTTACAAAATATTTTTGAAAATTCATATTTTTTACGAAATATAATTTTTCAAATTGAGATCTTTCACGAAACAAAACTTCTCTTGTTGATATTTTTCACGAAATGTAACTTCACACATGAATATCTTTTAAGAAATAACATTTTTACAATAGACATTGTATCGCAAGGAAACATATTTACAATAGACACTTTTATGAATCGAGTATTTAAAACGAATTCTACTTTATCTACTTAATGCTAAACGTGATTGAGTTTTGTGTAACGGCAAATACAAAACAAATCTACATTTCCAACAGTTGATTATTTATTCAGTTCTTGTTTCTTTGGAAACGAAAAACAATTCGTTCATCACAGTAATAACTTACAATTAACATGTACTGCCTACATGTATAGGTATACATATAAAATGTAATTCTTTTTAAAATACCTTCATTTCTTTAAATTTTCAAAAAGAAATAATTAAAAGTCAAAAACAGCTGAAAAATCTATTAAAAATAATAAATTTTCAAGCAGACCTCTGTTCGATTTCTTGATCCAGAGACTTTTCCATTTTTGTTTGTTCATCAAGAAATCGTTTTTTCTTTTGTATGGCTCTTTTGTGTTTACTACTCTTCAGGTGAATATTCCACTGCAACAGGTCAACGAAAATCCTTTCACAAATCTGTAACAATTGGAATAATATCATTATTAGATTAAATTCGTGTTAATCAAATTATAATGTCGTTTATTTTAAACAATTGTTTCAAAGTATAGTGTCGACAACACGCTTATTTTA
>WNHD01007995.1:0-18646 GCA_011057455.1 Ganaspis sp. Gsp50
AACTGTGAAAAAATTTTGGACATCAACTGCGCTGGGGGCGAACCCAGGACCTTTCAATTGCCGGTTGAATGCTCTAAACACTGAGCTACGCAGGGTCCGGTCATCCTTCTTTCACAGTTCTTTTCACCTCATTCGGTAACATGTTAGTTTTATCTATTCAAATTTTCCCAGAATTTTTGACGTCGAACTTATTTCAATTAATCGTATGAAATATTCACTTAAATAGCGACCTAGATTTCTACGTGATCGACACGTTTGAAAATTCTGAAACTAAGTATTTAAACCCAGATGACATTTTAATATTGTTTGAAAAATTGAAAACTGTGAAAAAATTTTGTACATCAACTACGCTGGGGGCGAACCCAGGACCTTTCAATTGCCGGTAGAATGCTCTAAACACTGACCTACGCAGGGTCCGGTCATCCTTCTTTCACAGTCCTTTTCACCTCATTCGATAACATGTTCAAACAATATTAAAATGTCATCTGGGTTTAAATACCGAGTTTCAGAATTTTCAAACGTGTCGATCACGTAGAAATTTAAGTCGCTATTTAAGTAAATATTTCATACGATGGATTAAAATAAGTTTGACGTCAAAAATTCTGGGAAAATTTGAATAGATAAAACTTGATATTTTTGAATAAAATGAGCATATTCTAACCTCATCCTGTAAGACGTTTCTCAGTAAAAAAGTTTAATTACTTAATTAAAATATGACAGAAATAACAATTTTAACAGCATAAAAATGTAGTATGCAAATCATTTTTTTATAACAATACCTAAAGAAAGATTATAAATGAATTTCTTATTGAAAAACAAAATGCAATATATTATTGTACAATTTTTTAAATAGCGCGCCTTACCAAAACAACCAAGTGATTCAGAGAAACTGTATCTGTCAAAATTAGTGGCATCCAATGGCGTAGGCATAGATTTACTAAATTAACATTGTTGCATACTACATTTTTAGGCTGTTTAAATTGTTATTTCTGTCATTTTTAAGACAAAATACATGACGTTTATTAGAACTTCAAGTTCCAATTTCAGAAAGAGCATTTCTATAAATAAAACTTGCTAAGTTCCAATCACTAATCGCAGAGTTCCAACGAAACTTTTTTTTACTGGTATCTATATTAAATTTACCAAAAAGAGGGTTTTATAAGTAACAAATCACATCTGATCAATATTAATAATAAATAAGTTTTGTAATAATCTGTCGATTTTGTTGCTCCGGAACTTGCTCGCCGGATACTCCAAGGCTTCGTCGAGATGCTCACAGACAAGAAATTTTATACTATTTGACAAGCAAAGAAATCTTAGCCATCTGGCTGACATTTAATTTGACTCAAAACTATCATTTGATCAATTCAATGAAGGAAATCAAAAGTCTTCTGACTGACCTTTATTCTGAATTATTTAAAACTAGTTTTAACTTAAGAATTACAGGAAAGGTAAAATCAGTGATAACTCAGGAATTAACGAACAAGAAAATATAAAATTATATTCTAACAAAATAAGAGAAATTACAATATTTAAAGAATGCCTCGATGTGAAGTTGGCTGAAGTCTAGCACGTAGGAATAGATCGCGAAGACGATTTCTAGCCTAGTTCTACTGCTATCTGTAATTACGAACATACATTTCATTTTTTCTAGCTACCTAAATTTTAATTATTAATTATGCTGGTTCAAACTCAAGGGAAGACGTCAATCTCCCTACCCCTCTAAACTGTGATATTTCTCCGGGTAGAGATTCATCAGGTGCCCTCTCTGAATCTCCAGCGCGAAGGTGGGGTTTTCCTAGGCCAGAACACGCTTCGATGTGTAGCGGGGGCGCCCACATACACTCGTAGCTCCAGAGCTTTCGTCTAAATAGGGAGATGCCCACCACTATTTCGATGAGCGACTAGGGGAACCTTCACCAAATGGTTCTGGTTCCAGTACTCGTGGAAGGAGAGAGAGGCCCCTTTACTCCTGCCGCGAGTATCCCACTTGGACTTCCTAGCTAGGCTAGGCCGCTCTTGGTCAGTGCAGTGGCATGATGGGAGCCCCCACACACGTCCCCACTCCTGACCGGCATTACTTCACAGGTGCGCCTGTAGAGATAAGTGCTTACCTGAGCGTCTAGATCCAAGACCGAAGTGCTTCTCGAGTCTGGGTTCTTAGAAGACTGCCGAATTCGACAGTGGCCGTCGAATATAATAAACGGCCACCACTACTCAGCACAACTAGAAAGGGTAGGGAGCGACAGAAAAAGGTATCCACGCGTACTTGCCGTCAGCAAGTACGTAAGACTATTTTAAATGGTGGAAGTGTGAACTTACATCATTACAGTTTTATTGTACAATCAAACTATATGTATAAGAAAATTTGAATGTTAATCTATCTTATGTAAAAACGATATTCGAAGAGTAATTCTCGTAGCAACAGGCATCTGCACGTGATCCGCAATTTTGCGCAAGCGTCAGTACTCAATCTGAAATAGATTAAACCCGAAGTATTTGATTATTATTTAAAAAATATTCTAAATTTTCATGAAATTTAACGAAACTTTAAAAATAAAATTTTAACTTATGGTTTCTTTTGAGTATCTTCTAAGTAAGACAGCAAAGAATTGTATCCTACACCCCCATCCCCCAAAGTTGTCTTATGTAATCTGTGTACGGACTCTTATGATACGCGAAAAAAAATTTCTTTATCAAAAATTACAAAATTGCAAATTTTTTATATACATGAACTGCTGTGGTTTTATAATCACAATTCTTGGTTTTCTGGACATTTTATGCGTTTCTCTACAAGCTTCAAGTCTGTTGTTATCGTAGCTGAACTTTCTTTTGCTTTCTGACACCCGTGAGCAAAAGACGATTGTCCTTGTTGGATACTAAAATCGTGCGGATCATTGTAAATTTTGTAATCTCGACAAATTGTTGATCATAGTTTTTTTTAAATCAATTGCATTATATGTTAGAGTAATTTACTAAGCTTTACAAATAGTTAACTTTGAGAATTTGTAAGTTAAAAAGTCATCAGAGAGCTTCAGGCATTAATCGGTCATTGGTTAAAAGTAGCTATTTATCTTTTCCTGGGAGAATGAATATTTTATGAGCAGTACTGAGAACCACCTTAGTTCTTGTCTCATATATTTGTATTTTACATCAACTTTGTAATAACGCTTCTTAAAGTGCGCTGTCATATGGCTCGTAAATTTCAATATCTAATGAAAATCCTTCACTTTTGATGGAAGGTAGTAATTTTATATCATTTTATCTTAAACTTTTTTATACAAGTGTAAATTGTACTTTAGATAGTACTCTCTAAATCTGAATTAGTCTCTTTTGACTAATTGAACAGCACCGAATCGTTTATTAAACGAATTAGTAGCCATTTTGACGAACTTTTAGTCAATAGTGACTAATTCTCAGTAGAAAACTACAAATTCATTTTGTAAAGTTTACTAATTGAATTAGTAAGGGTTACAAAATGAATTTGTAGTTTTCTACTAAGAATTAGTCACTATTGACTAGAAATTAGTCAAAACGGTTACTAATTTATTCAATAAACGATTCGGTTCTATTTCAATTAGTCAAAATGCCCAAAAGTGACTAATTCAGATTTAGAGAGTACACTTCACGGTATTTTTTTCTAAAGAAAATTCTTAAAGTTAAATAATTCATCCGAATTTCAAAATGGTTATATTTAGACGCTTGAGGGTTTAAAAGTTCTTAAAAGCACAAATATGTTCAAAATTGCTAAAATGAGTTTATTCTCATTTTTCTTAGCTTCCAGGTTCCAGGACTTTTAAAAGACAAAAATCATTTAGAATTACTATATTGAATTTTATGCATCGAATCACAGGTTCTTCGAACTGTCACTCCCACATTAAACTAGTGCTGCGATATAAATCTCTATCTCGTTATTTATTAAAAAGAAGAATACCAGATAGACTGAGTGAATAGTAATCACAAACATATTTTCTCAATTATTTTTCCCTTAAAAATATCATTATTGGGATTCTATTTATTATTCATATGAGTCAGTATTGAATTTCGTTTACGAAGAACACTTAACTAAACTCCTTATATTATAATCGTATTTTTGTACAATAGAAATTTACAAGAAACTTAATTTATGAAAAGAATGCTTAATTAATTATTAAATCAAAAACTAATAAGTTTGACGACGCCAATTTTGATATTATTAAATCTTTACGCAGCAAAGTGTTAAAATTTTATTGAACTACTAGCAATCCAACACGCTCTCAAGCGCTTAATATTTAAATATAAATTTAAACTTTACAATATACAATGTCTATATTGAATTGGTTAATAGTACCTAAAATAATATAATTCAACTAGTTACATATTAAATACTTTTAATGAAGCGTTATTCAATAAATAATTTTTAGGTACTTAATAAATAAATATAATGGAAAATTGTGTTAATTTCATGAACATTTTGCTTCCTCATAGAGAAAGAATTTTAAATGTAAAGAAAGTGAAATTGACATCTTTTTTTAAAATAATTTTTCCATAAGAAATTTTATCTTTGTCTAGTTTCTTAATAAATTTTTAGAAGAGTTCTTAGATCTTACTCTTCTGTAATTCTCCTGCAAACTCTTCTGGAGATTTTTCTGGATTCTTTTCTGTAAACTTTTCTGAAATCTCTTCTGGAAACTCTTCTGCAAACTCTTCTGCAAACTCTTTTTGTAATAGTATAAATTTTCACTGTTATGGGTTAAATGGGTTATGACAACCCTCTCAGCAAAAAGATATTCCTAGGACGCCCCTAGGACATCCTCTCAAGGATGTAGGATATCCTGTAAACGTCCCTTTTAAGTTCAAGGGTATCTGTACGACATCCCAGAGATATCCAAATTTCCACATCTCTAGGACTTTCTGAAACATAATTTTAAAAAATAAAAAAAATTTCGAGACCAGGATTCGAACCCTCGTTGCATACGTAACAGTCGAGTAGGCTACGATCTGTGATACAGAGACTCTGATGGTAATCATTGAATCTAACTACTACACTGCAAAAAATGGTGTCTTAAAAGTGGGACAGAAGTGTCTTATTTGGTCAAAAGTGTCTTAAATTAAGACATTTTTTGTGTCTTAGTCAGTGTACTTAAGTATTTAATTCTTGTGTTTAATTGTAAAGAAACTTGTATCTCAGTATGTATTATATTTAAGTTCGATTGGGACTATTTAAAACTGATTCTTTTAAAAAAAGCTTTTTTAAATTGCATTTACGGTTCTGACGATTGTTTCTTTTGGTTATCTAGAATTTTATTCATTATTTTGCATCAGTACTGCAAGATAAGATAAACTAGATAAAGTTAGATAAACTTAGATAAACTAGACGATAAAGTGTTAACCCTTAAACTATGTAATAGATTTCAATTTTTCTGTTTAAGACATTGACTCATGAATAACTGATCCAAAAAGGTTGAGATATTAAATAGCAAGTAACAGCAATGGTAGTGGTCCGGTAGCTTCATATAGACTGACAGAGGTTCGGTTTCTCGAGAGGGACTAATACCTATTTGGTATCTCTTGCAGGGCTGAATTCTTTGCAAAATTTAAGACTTATATACCAAAATCACCTCTTTGAAAAGGGTGCGAAAGTAAGAACGGTTTCAATCGAGTTCGCTGACATTAGGGGAAGAATTCTTTAGGTGAACAATACAGCCATAGTGGTCATCTGCTTTTGATCTTCCGATAAATTTCTGATTTGGGATCTCGGTTGAGTTGGCGGTGACAATGACACCCCAATATGAGTAGATCCAAAAAAAAATCTCCCTTTTTTTATCTATTTCTATAAAATGAGATCTTGATATAATTTAATGTTATGAAATTTTCTCCTAAGTCGCTTTGTCCTAATCTGAATCTTATTCTTTCGCATCTCAGTAGCTTCCCCTGTTTAAGGGATCCATTTTATCAGTAAGTTATTATAATTCCGTGAGTACATTACTGTTTGACGAAATATTCTCAGTTATCGCTTGCTATACTCAGGGGTAGCGTTATCAAGAAAACAAAATAGACGATTGCCTAGAGCGCAAAATGTTAGCGGGTGTGAAATTGTGGAATGTATTAACACAATTTTTCCATAAAAGAAAATTAATCTTTATTCAAAATGGAAAGAAGGACGACATGTGTTATCTAGGGTGCTAAGTTGGTTGCTTCACCCCTGCATCACTTTATCATTCGTAAAAAATTATAATTATCAAACAAGCCATTCTTCAATTTATTATATGCAACCCCTATAGAACTTCAGAATGTTTTTAAAATTTCTTATTGCTGAGGCTATTGCAAATACGGCTTTTCCGTTCTTATGTTTATACTTGCTCTGGGTTATTTAATTGGAACAAAGAAAAGTTATTACTAACTCAAAAGAATTAAAAAAATGTTAATGTTGATGTTAAATGTTAATGTTAATGTTAAAATGGATTATTATCTTTACTTGAAATAGTTTAAAATGCGTTTGAATGAATTTACTTCTATTAAAAAAAAAAATTACTTGCTGTTCAAAGTAATACAATTTTAAAAATGCATGTTAATAGTTACACAGTAGAGTGTACTGTAAATTCATTATAAGCGAGAGCAAATTTTTGAAACATTATTCATATTCTGTTTGCGTCGAGTTTCATTATGCGGAGTCAGAAATATTCAAGAAGAGACTTTGGGTATTTTGCACAATTCTAGTTTAAAAAGAAGATGAAAGGGAGAAGAGTTTTTCATGGATTTTCCACTTTCTCTAGAGTTGTGTAAAATGGTCCGTGAGGGATCTTTCATAGCCGCAAGGATTTAAATATTGGAAAAAATACGCAATCCGTTTCCGTAGAGGTTTCATTGTGATTCTACATACGACATGAACGTGTTGGACTGACATTCTTCAAAACCATCTCGCATTCTATAAATGTCGGAGGCTTTTAGATAAATGGGACAACCTCTGCATCTCTTCAGATGTTAATATTCTTGCAAAGCATAAATACAAGGCTTTTATGAATTCCTTTTGTTAATAGTTATTTTACTGTTAATTTTTCAAAAATACGAAATTCCAATAACTCGAATGATAACATAATAATAATAATAATAATAATAATAATAATAATAATAATAATAATAATATTAATAATAATAATAATCAAAAATAAAATAGAAAACTATAACAATAAGAAATAAGAGCTTTAGTTTCAAAATAATTTTTTATACGTGACAATGTTGTACCTTTTATTTGCTTCACGTTTTAGCAAACTTCATCTGTCATGTGGACAAAAGCTGTATTCAGTGTTGTGATATCCAGATGCTCAATGCTGAATGATAAATTATGATTCGTATGATTAAATTATGCTTCCAAGTAATCCGAACTAATTAATTTGAAGTATTGATTGGTTGCGTCAAATATTAATATTAGATCTTCTGTAACATATTTATCAGTAGGATCTCTATGTATACTGTTTTCCTTCACCTTTGTTGTTCACTTATCTGTAATACATATCAACGCTGTCAGATGCTTACTGAAATGTCAATATAATATTATAATTTTTATTGAACTTTCATTGCAATTGTATTCAGAAATCTGTGCATAACGATGCTTGGGTAGGGGGACACTTTTTCCAATCCAAATTTTCCAATGAAGTTTTTTTCCAATAACTAATTTTTCCAATAAATACTTTTTTCAACGGATGTTTTTTCCAATCCAAATTTTCCAATGGAGTTTTTTTCCAATAACTAATTTTTCCAATAAATACTTTTTTCAACGGATGTTTTTTCCAATCCAAATTTTCCAATGGTCATTTGTTCCAATGGTCATTTGTTCCAATGGTCATTTGTTCCAATGGACTTTGTTCAAATTGAATATGAATTTTATAGAATACTATCTGCAATGAAAATATTGATGCAATGATTAACCTTATCAAAAGCCTTACTAAAATCAGTATAAACAGTATCATCTTAAAAACCCAACTCAAGATTCTCCATAACAAAGTCAGAGAAAATTGCCAAATTAATAACTACCTTAAATATGGTGCTCTGAAGTAAAATCACTATGTACTTGATTATAAATCCTTTCACTAACCCTCAAAAACTTTAACAACAGTATTGAGTAAAATGGAGGTATATTATCAGATCCAGCATTTATAATTTGGGACAAGTTCCAACAATTTCTTTGAAAGCAGAAAGAAGCTTCCGTGAGTGAAGATTGCTGATCAGAATTAAAAAAACCTGGCAATTTTCATTAACTTTATGCACTTTTCCAGATTTATCGAAACGTTGGTCTTTGTTGTGGTTCAGTCCGGTTGGTACACCTGACTGAACTTTGATCCAAATCCAAGAGAGTCGTTGCGGGTGTCACTTCGCGTTACGGGCTGAGTAACTGCATTTACGTTGTGATGGGTGGTTAACCTAACACAACGTGGATAATTATATCATGGATCCACCCCTATCTAGTTTTAGTCTGCGTCGGCTGTTTCATTTCACTGGTACCTCTTATATCTAGAAATCCTCCCCTATCAACCACCCGGGGATGCGCTCAATAGGGGTCCAGCCACACCACACAAGATTTATTATTATCATTATCTTTAGTATTATTATTTTTATTTTTATTATTATTATTATTATTATTATTATTATTCAATAATCGATTCATTGTGATAACTTTATTTTAGCCCTTGTATATAAATTATAATAATGTAAGTTGTTGTTTAATGAAAAAATATATAACGACGTTAGGAACTTTCTTTCTTACAAAATAACACTATATTTTTGTTTTCCTAAATTATATTGTAATACGAACCTAAAGACAAAATGTAATACGGGGTTTTTTGTCACATTCCTCAAACAAGAGAATGAGAAGCAATAAAATTCGGAAAACACATGGCCCAAAAAAGGCGATCACACAATGAAAAGGATCCTTTTGCTCAAATTACTCAGTTTTCTTCGCAGTCTCGTTGACTAAACATGTCAACAAGAGAACCATAAAAAATCTCTTAAGATTTTCTGTTTCATAAGCTTTATGTCAAACAAAATTGTTGAAAAATGTAAAGAAATAATTGCTCAATTACAAAATTCAGTGTGGTTTTTGTAATAAACATTTTAAGAAAATTGGTGTGTGGTGGGTGAAAAAATTTGGATGTACCAATGTCTTTAGGTTCGTATTACAATATAATTTAAGAAAACAAAAATATAGTGTTATTTTGTAAAAAAGAAAGTTCCTAACGTCGTTATATATTTTTTCATTAAACAACATTTTATTATGTGTTACGGTTTTTTAAATTCTTTATTATTTGTATTTTTAGATTCTTTTAATAAATGTCACTGATGAGGGCCCACACAAGCGGCCGAAACGTTTCACATGATACAATATTAATTGCATTTTTCATTTGAACCCTATAAGCCAAAGATTACTTACATTATTATAAATTATCTATATTACATTTGCATCATTAATTTTATTCTTTTATCAACAATTTGTAACAGTCAAAGTAAAATACAATTCTCTTAAAAATTTGTTATCAAAATAAAACTGTCATTTAATTTTTTTAAACCGACTTTAAATCAACGAGTTATTATAAAGTAATTCAGCAGAAACGACTCTTTCCATGAAGTCAATTGCATTCTCGATTTAAAAAAACCTAAATCATTCAAAATGAAAATGCAGAAAGAAAACGGTATTTGGAAAAGGAAAATTTATCAGATGAGAGGGTTTTTAAAGGATCCTGCAGTCGTACACGTTACGCAATAAAATATATTTTACCGTAAAACTTTAGTTTTTCATTGATCGCAAACATTTTATTTGACGGAATTTCTGCTGGATTTACAAAGTCAGTGGATCCACGTTTTTCTGGCGTTTTTATGGGTTTGACTTTCGTTCTACTTTTAAATAAAAGTTATCAAACTACAGTATATGAGGATTTAACATAAAAAATGTTCAGGTGATTTACGAACAGGGCCGATTATTGAAAGGCATAGAATCACCCTAAAATCGAATGTTTGTTTTCAAAACTATAGAAAGATTTATTAGCATTTTGCGTTGATCAAATAAAAAGAGATTTTCACTGATTTGTGAAATTTCGCAGATTTACTCTATGTGAATAATATTTACTCTAAACTTTTTAACACTACTTTTACTACAATTAGTGTTATTATTATCAAAATATTTCCCAATTCATTAATGGAAACACTTAATCTAACTGAACAGTCTATATAATACATTCGCTTCTCTGTTTAATTACGTATTACGTCTCTATTAATCACGTAATTATCGACATAATTCGTTTTGCAAAATGACACATGGAAATGAAAAGGTATCTTACGTTTTCTAGACGGAATGAGAAATCCAAAACCTGACAACAACTTCGGAGAGCATACATATTGATAATAATTTTATACAAGAAATGTACGTTAGCAAACAAATATCTTAATTTAATCTTAGTAATCCCAAAAGACCACACTATAATCGTGAGAAAAATGGTCGTAATAAATTTTATTTTTTTTCGACAAAGATCTTAAAAACCTATTTTGTAAACGTTTAAGTATAGTAATGTGGACATCCTGATAAGAAAACTAGATCACTTGGGCAAAATCAGGAACGAATCTGATAAAGGAAAAGTACAGAACTTTTAGAGTAGACGAATTTCGAAAACTGTACACATTTCTAACAAAATCAAGAAATCTAGCAGTTTTATTCAATGTTTTATTCAAAGTGTTCATCAAATGTTTGTTCTTATAGAAATTGAATCTGGGTAATAATGCAACTGCTCGGCTGCAGCCCGACTAGACTTTTTAGGATTCATAATTTGATCTTTTTAGGAATATGTTACTATGATCCAAACAATTTCTTCAGGGAAGAAAAAATTTGGATAATTCTTCAAGACTTAAAGAAAGCTAGACAATTTTCTTACTCTATAATATAAGATCCTCTAGGAACTGCATTTTTACGAACATCCTCGGCGAAGTGCATTTTTTAATGATCCTCCAAGACTTGGGAAACTACCAAATGAGATACCAGATGTCTAGGTGTCATTTGGAAATAAAATTTTCACCCTAAAAAAATTATTTCCCAAATTTGTAGGTGTCGATTTTAAATCAACATTTAAATTTGTCAAAAAAGAATCGAAAGGGTTAGAACGTAACCTACATCATTTGAATAATCTATACCTTGATTCTATTTTGACAGATGTAAACAGATCTGCAGTCAGTTTCGAGAACTTTGAAAATTAATTTTTTTTTATTATATAATAATCTTATATAAAATTATATAAAATCCTTGAAAGATTTATCCCTATAAATCCTTTCTACCAAATCCTACATTATATAACAAATGCCATTACCAGTTTAGAAGGGTTATAATTGAGTCCGAATGCCTCATCACCCGTTAATGTTGTGACACTTATTTTTAATATGACAGATGCCTTCCTGCCTTCTGATATTCATTCTCTTTTGAAACTCAACATTATTACGGATTCTTGGTAGAATTTATCTAGCCTTCTGTCTCCTGTACGGAAGCTCCTGACGCATCGTGCCCATTGAAATCGCCATACGGACCTGTTGTCAATGATATCCACTCAAGTTTTAGATTTAGTGCCTTTGTGTTTTGTGGTGGGATTTTGGCATTCACGAAGTATTAGAGAACAATGAGAGAGAGCTTACATAAATCATTTATGTTTAATTTAACCAAATGGATCGAGTTCGATGAACACAAATTTTGAATATCAATTTTAAATTCCGCTTTGATTGATTGCAAGAAAATTGCAAGAAAATCACATAGAATGTGATGTAAATCAGTGATTATAGCGTTTTCAAAGAAAAAACATAATTTATAAGGAAAAAAACAAAACAATAGATATAATAGAAGAACGTCAAATAAACATCAATATGTCTATTGAACCATTTGTCTTAGTTAATTTCAGTAATTTTATTGAAAACATTCTTGGAATTCCGTGACAAAAGGGCACATAAAAATGTAGTTTTTTATTTTCACCTGTATAGTATATAAAATTTTTATCGATTAAATCTTTATTTTATATTAAATTTGTTTGTGTTCTGGCCTCTAATTATAAAACAATTTGCAATCAACAATAATCTTTCACGATAGTATTTTTTCCTCCTTTTAAAAGTTGAAAGACAAAATAGATTTTATATGTATACAATAAGTAGGATGGAAAACCAGACAGTAGAAAAAGCAAATATAGTCAGACAAACGAGTAACAAGATTGAAAACCACACAGTAGAAAAAGCAAGCTCTGTCAGACAAACGCAGTAAAAAGATTGAAAACCAGACAGTAGAAAAAGCATGCTTTGCCAGACCAACGCAGTAAAAAAGATTTAAAACCAGACAGTAGTAAAAGCAAACCTAGTCCGACAAACTCAGTAAAAAGATTTAAAACCAGACAGTAGAAAAAGCAAATATAGTCAGACAAACGAGTAAAAAGATTGTAAACCAGACAGTAGAAAAAGCAAGCTTTGCCAGACCAACGTAGTAAAAAACATTTAAAACCAGGAAGTAGTAAAAGCAAACATAGTCAGACAAACTCTGTAAAAAGATTGAAAACCAGACAGTAGAAAAAGCAAGTGTAATCAGACCTACGCAGTAAGACAAAATTAAAAAGTAGAGAAAATAAATATATGTATAGTCAGACTTACGCAGTAAGAACGATTTTAAATCAGTCAGTGGAAAAACCTGGTAAAGTCAGACCAACACAGCAAAGGAATTTTAAAATAAAACAGTATAGTAGAGAAAACAAAAATTCTTAGACTAAATGAAGAATTGTCTTGCTTATTTTACTGTCTTTTTTTAAAAAATTTTTCTTCGTTGGTCTGACATTGCTTGATTTTTCTACTGTCTAACTTTAAATCTTTCTTACCGCGTTAGTCTGACTATGCTTGCTTTTTCTACTGTTTGGTTTGAAATCTACTTTACTGCATACAAGAACAAAACTTACTTTCAATACGGTTTCTTTAATTTAATGGCTTTTTTCTATTAAACAATTATTTCTCTTCTATATAACTCTCACCGATAAAGTAGAAATTTATACTCTTATTTCATGTTTTCTTGCTTTATTGATAAGTGCTGGACTCACGCTAAAATTTCGTGAGACAGTTTATACTATAAAACTTAGATTTTTCTTTCCTTGTGGAAATTTAAAATGTTAAATTTTTTAAATATTTTCTTAAGAATGTAGAAATGTGTGATTAATTAATTGGTATTTATTTTAATGTCGATCTTATTTGATGATAGAATTTGATACTTGTATACATATGATCTTTTTTACATTCGATTAAAGATTTACATATTTCAGTAAAACATTAATAAAAAATGTACATAAATGTATAAAGAAATTAAATGTTTTAACATTATAGTAAATGTTTTAACATTATAGTAAATGTTTTAATATTATAGTAAATGTTTTAACATTATAGTAAATGTTTTAACAATGTTTTAACATTATAGTAAATGTTTTTAATATGTTTTTTAAAGGAAAGATAGAAAGGATCATATTTAACTTGTATATGGACGTGTAATTTCCAGTGCATAATCATGTTGTCTATTGAATATGTTGTTTCCAAACACATGACTGCTTCTGTTTACCATGCAATTTATGCATGTCATCTACCGTGCACTGGGAGCACAATATTGGCCCAATGCAGGCGCGTCAATATCAATTGTCAGTGCGTATGACTTTTGCTAGCATAATTAATCTATGTTTTAATACGATCAATACTTCATGATCCATATCAATAAAGCTCACATGCATATAATTACGGGCAGTTCCATAACAAAGGCAAATGGTGAATCACCAATTTTTTTCATACTTTGTTATTTTGTAGTTCTTAAAGTATTAAATAAGTGTACTAAAAGGTTTTCAAAATTATTTTAGCTTTGCAAGATATTTGCGATGGAAAAATCAAAAACTGAAAAAATGCCTTATTTCAAGAATTTTTTTCTCGTAACCTATTGTTCGTATGAAAAAAAGTGTAGTATACAAAGTTGTTGGAAAAAGGCCAAATTTTTATAATATTAAAAAAATGTGTAAAAAACTCAATTTTTTAATTATTTGTTTAAACAATAAATGTTTATTGCTAATTAAACATATGAAGGACATTGTGGAATTTAATAGAAACATTATTTTTTCTTATACTTTAAACCTTCCTGAAGAAATTCTGCAATTTTCAAAGTGGTGTTTTCTGTTGCTATTGAGAAAAAAAATTTTTGAAAATTTCGCTCCCGAGATTTTGCGTGTGACGCGTGCTTAACAACATCCGTTGGTTCCAAGTTAAGAGAAAACGCTTATAGCTTGCGCTCATCAAACACCTTACAATAATTTATTTTTCTGTATTGTTATAAACAATTAAACCATTTTTTTTATAAACAAATATGTAGTTTATATAGAAAAGGAAATTAAATGATATGTAATTTGAAATCCTGTTGTTTCAGTACAATTCTTAAGTTAATTAAATTTTGTCTATTTGTCTAATCAATAGAAAACGATTTTCCTTTATACTTTTTCCAGGCTTAGGACTGGCAACATATTTTTCTTTATAGTGCTGGCGTGTTTAAAAAATGTGTGTTTATTTGTAGCAAAACACTTAGCATTGTATAGAAACAAAGAATTGAAATAATGTACAGAAGAAAAATCAAACTACTTGGAAACTTCATAATATTTGAAAGATTTGTTTCACTTTTAAAATATGAGAACGGGCATTATCGAAATAAGAAACTATTTTACATCTTATTGTTATTATTTTCCTTCAATATTTTAATTATTTTACATCTTATTTCTGTATTTGAAATTGGTACAAACGAATGGAAACTTCTAAGCCTGGAAAAAGAATAAAGAAAAAATGTCGCTTTTTTATATAAACTACATATTTGTTTATAAAAAACTGGTTTAATTGTTTATAACAATACAGAAAAATAAATTATTGCCAGGTGTTTGATGAGCACAAGCTATAAGCGTTTTCTCTCAACTTGAATCGAACAGTGTTACGGGTGTTGTTAAGCACGCGTTACACGCAAAATCTTAAAAGCGTAATTTTCAAAAAAAATTTCTAGAAAACAACAAAAAATACCACTCTGAAAATTGCAGGATTTCTCCAGGAAGGTTAAGAAAATAATTTTTTTATTAAATTCCACGATGTCCTTCGTATGTTTATTTAACAATAAAAATGTATTGTTTAAACAAATTATTAAAAAATTGAGTATTTTACACATTTTTTTAAAAAATATAAAAATTTTGCCCTTTTCCAATAACTTTGTATACTACACTTTTTTTCGTACGATCAATAGATTACGAGACAAAAATTCTTGAAAAAAGGCATTTTTTTCAGATTTTGATTTTTCCATTGCAAATATCTTGCAAAATTAAAATAATTTTGCAAAATCCTTTGGTACACTTATTTAGTACCCTAAGAACTACAAAATAACAAAATATAAAAGAAATCGCTGATTCACAATTTGCATTTGTTATGGAACTGCCCTTACTCATTACTAAAATTTATGTAGCTATTTCCTCAGTGGTTGAGAATTGTTGAATTAAACAAAGAGCTTTCCATTAGTTATATTAATAATCTTGTTAGTCGTTTTCAATTTCATACATTTCGAAATAGTGGATCCATTTTGAAAAAGAGTAAGTGCTTATAATTTTTATTGAACAAGAAAGACGAACATTTTGATTTGGAAGTTTACTGAACCACGTAGAAGTTTAATTTTGTTTTGAGAGAAATTTTTATTCAACACCAAAGAAGCTGCTTCAAGTTAAAGATAGGTGCTCATAAGTTTGGAACGACTTCGTAAGGAATTGAATTTTAATCAAATTCAGTTTGCCAACTTCGAAATCGAATCTCACTTTTACTCAAAAACTAATAAAGCTTCGAAAGCATAGTATTACATTATTTATTAGCGAGACAATCTGCTTATAAGAGTAACTTTAACGTTAAAACTGAGATTAGAACAACTGCTATTAAAGAGGATGGTATGTTCGAAAAATTTCGAATTAAAGTTTAGAAGCGCTTTAAAACAGTAAAGTTCATGACACCGTTTTATCGAAAATGAGAAATTGTAGTGAAGTGTCTCTTTCTCATTTCTATCTGCCTTCTTTGCTAATGTGACGTGTTCAAAATAAGCTTCGGTCATACGCTTCACTTTAAACCCGAGATGTAACCTTGCGCAGTGTAAATCTAGAGGTTTATCAAGTTTAAAATAACTTGCAGAGAGTTTAAGGCAAAATGGTTTTGACATCTCTTATTATTCAATAAATGCGCATATTATTTGCAAAATTGAATAACGAAGTACAGTGCTTTTATTTTTGTAAACACTTGATACTTGTTGGCAAAGTGAATAGAAAATATTTTACTGAATTTTCTGTCTCTGCAAGACAAAACCCTTCCTGGCTGATCTGTATCTGTTCTCATTTCCTTTTCAATTCAGCAGCTTCATTCAGCAGAAACTAATATATAGAGTGCCGTGGTGTCATACTTCATATGCAGAAATTTTATCTTGCAAAAATAAAAAAAGTTTTTGACACTATAAATTCTTATCAACTATTTCATATTTATCACATCATATTTTTTTTCTTCAAATATTTCATTTTCTTATTTATGAACCAAAATTTAAATCACAGTTACAGATAATGGGAAATATTTAATTAATTTGTTGTTTTTTCAAATTTTTAACTTTTGCTTTCTCATGGCTTTGTTTCGTAAACTTGCAATTTTTGTTTTAAAATATTTGGAAATTAATAATAATTAACTGAAACCGAAAACAATATGTATTTTGTATTATTTGATGTTTCGGATAATTCTCCAGCGCAACGAACAAATGAGCTGTCGTTACATAGTCTGTTGATCATTGTTATCTTACAGACCTCGTCTGTTTACGTCAATTTATGGATCTATCGGTATCTGAAAACTGTTATTTCAAGCCGATTTTTTTATTTTCTTCACTTTCCGGCATAGATACTGGATTATGACATACTTTTTCTTTAATTTGTAACAAAGTTTTTTTGAAAGCTCATTTTTAATAGAGAAAATATTTCTAAATGCTCTAATTAATAATTTAGTTACTTTACTACGTGTCGATACTTTTTTAAATCTTTATTAGCTAGATATAAAAATGACGAACTTAGGGTTCTGGTAAAATGAATTTCCTCTCCAGTGGAGTGTTTTGCTTTAATCCGAGATTCCTCCTTTGAAAAAAACTCCTCAATTTTAAATATTCCAATTGTGGAATGCAGTATGTCAGATAATTAATTTTTAAATAAAAAATGCGGAAAGTCTTGAAAACTTTTGCAAATAGATTTTTCAGTTTAAAAAATATCTTTTTTATTCCTTAAGATATTTTAGAAGTTTAAATATTAATTGTTCTTGGGCAAATTACAAGTTTGAACTAGAGTAAGTCTTCTCACTTTAGGATCGTTTTTATCAAAATTCGAACATATTAACTGAAAAAGCAGCGTCATGAAAGAATTTCCATTGAAACGATTCTGTACAACTAAATCGTGAGCAAGAAAAAGCACTTCGGGATTCTCTCTCTCAAATACAAAAAAAATATGTTTTTCAAAGGTGCCAATCCTTTCTTGGAATAGTCCAAATAATGGAATATATGCCTTTGAATATATTTAAATAATTATACACGGTTTTTACTCTCATTCTGAATTATTGCTCTTAATATTGTGAAAGAATAATGTAAGTTTGTTATAAATTATTGCCTTTAATTTTGCAAGGGAATAATAATACTTTGTTGTTTGGGTTCGAGACTACTTAAAAAGTGATTTTAGCCAGATTTTTCTCACTATTTTAAATTGAATATGAATAATTTCTCTGAAATAAGTTGTTAATTCTAATTAATTTGCTATTATTGTCACAACAATTATTTAAAATATATTATTGATGAATTTGATATTGTAAATTCGCATGATTTTAAAAATTGGTTGTTAAGTCGGTCTCTTGGTCGTTTTGTCGTTAAACGACTTCGAAATAGTCTGGCGCCCAACAAAAAGAAATATTTTCATTTAGCTGATCACGATAATGCGATTTCATTAATTCAAAATTTGTAAAGATTATTCTTGTTACTCTCGAAGTGGCTGAAAAACCCCGATAAATAAAAATAGTTTGTCAGTTATCAAAAATTTTTATAGTTTTGAATCTAGAAATTGATTTAAAAAAAAAATTAAATCCTAGTAAAGCTTTTGTTTATAGAAAGTGATAGAATATCCTTTGGATATTTTGCAATTACGTTTTATTTATTTATTTATTTATTTATTTATTTGGTACATAGCCCCCGCAGTCCAAAAGGACCATAAATGGGGTACAAAATTAAAGCGAAAGTAAGAAAAAATAAGTGAGAATAATAATAAAAAATTAAACTACACTATAAGTTATAGTACCTCTCTCGTTGACAACATAAACTGTTTGAATTCTTTATTAAAAGAGAAGAGGTTCGAAGAAAAGATGTCGCAAGAACAAGACGATGAGGAGTACATTTTGTTAATGTGATTGCAAGCAAGATAAATCGGATAATCACTTAGGTGGTTGAATTTGTTTACATTAATGTTAAAAGGTTCTTGATAGCGAGTTACAATTCTGGGCACCTTAAAATCTATGCATGAAAGTAACGCTGGTTCAGAAATCAAGTTGTTGATTAATTTGAAAA
>WNHD01007998.1:0-22650 GCA_011057455.1 Ganaspis sp. Gsp50
TGTAAAAAGATTTCATTGTTCCATTACTTTTGACATTTAAAACTTTTTCTCTATGAGGAAGCCGAAATGTTCATGAAATGAATATAATTTTCCACTTTTCTCTCCTTATTTTTGTGACTTCTTCTTTGGTTGTTTCTTTTGATCTTTCTTCTTATTTTTAGTTTCTTCTTCATTTTTGTTCTTTCTTGTTCTCTTTTATTCTCTTTTGTTCTCTTTTGTACTCTTTTGTACTCTTTTGTTTTCTTTTGTACTTTTTGTTCTCTTTTGTTCCCTTTTGTTCTCTTTTGTTCTTTTTTGTTCTCTTTTGTTCTCTTTTATTCTCCTTTAATCGTATCCTCTTCTTCATTAGCTATTTCCTCTTCTTTCATTTACTTTTCTTATTTGTTCTTTTTCTTTCGTGCAGCTCGTCCTTGTTTCCCTCTACTTAGTAAAAGAGTGCCTTTAAATTACAACACGATACACATGCCTCACTACGGCAGACACATTCTTCAAATTCTTACTTGATTATTACATATCATGATTGCTCTATTTAAAAAAATGTAATTGCAGATCGTTTAACACGATTAAGCTTATGAATATGCTAGCAACTACTTTTTCAATTAGGCCCAATTAGCAGATATCAAACATTCATCTACTTTTACAGATATTATTTTACAAAAATTAAACACTTAAGTTCTTGCTGATCTTATTATTACTAATTTATCATTATTTAAATTAAAGATGTTGATCATCGTTATTTACTTTTCTTTAATTAGAACCCAGCAATTAAGATGTGGCAAACATTAATATCTACCCTTTTATTATAATTATTTATTATGGTCTTGAATAGTGTATACAAAGTACAATGTAATTTTAAATTACATTGCATTTTTTAAAATCATACATATTAATATTTAATGAAATTCAGATGTTAAAATGTTAAATTGCGCGCGAAAAGGACAGACTTTAGTAGGTAAAATAAATTAGCGCATTTGGATGCAAGAAAAGACTAATAAAATTTCAAACTATAACAATTTAAATAAAGCAGAATTAAAGTCTTTTTTCTTGAATCTTAAAGTTTAGAACTATAAAATATTAATTTTTCAAATTAGATGTAACGTCCTAATTTATTGTATTATTTAATAGAATAAAATTTCCTTAGAAAATAAAATGTTAAAATATAAATGAATAAAATTTGTTGAGAATTTTTCCCAAGTGACAGTTGTGTTTTACTAATGGAACGGGTTGAGATAAAATACTCAATTAACACGTTTGATTCATCATAAATTGAGTTATGTGGAAATTAAGAGAACGCACAATGTAATCGAAGGTTGAGAAACCCATTGGGTGGTCCACAATATAATTAGAAACTGTATTATTGGTGAGCTTCTTTCATAGGTGCTTCATTCATATACACAGCTATATTTCTTCTACACAATCTTTTACGTAATTTCTTCTATAATATTTCTTCTGAACAATCCTTTCTATAATTTATTTGTAATATTTCTTCTATACAATCATTTATAGAATTTCCTCTATAAAATCTTCTATTTAATTCTTCGTGGAAATTAAATTTCTTTTTCTTTATTTAATAGAAAAAAAATTCTTTTCTTGTTTTCTTTTTCGCTTCTCTTTTTTGTTTTTTCGTTTCCTTTTCTTTTCTTCTTTTTCTTGTTTTTGTTATGTTTTTTGTTTTTTCGTTTCTTGTTTTTCTCTTGTTTTTCTCTCGTTCTTCTCTTGTTCATTTCTTGTTCTTCTCTTGTTCATTTCTTGTTATTTTTTAACTTCTTTTTCTTATTCTTTTCGTTTTTTGTTTCTTTCTTATTCTTTTTTATGCTCTTTCCGACTCTTTTTTGTTTCTTGTTCTCTTTTTATCTCCCTTTTCTTGTTATTTTCCTTTCCGTTCCTTTTCTCTTCTTGTTGTTTCCTTGTTTTTCTCTTGTTCTCTACTTGTTCTTTTTTTGTTATTTTTTGTTACTTGTCCTTTTCTTGTTTTTTTTGTTTCTTGTTCTTTTCGTATTCTTGTTTGTTTCTTGTTCTTTTCGTTCCTTCTTTATCTCTTGTTCCTTTTCTGTTTTCCTTCTCCAATTCGTTTCTTGCTTGTTTCTTGTTCCTTTCTTTTACTTTTTCATCTTTCTTCTTTTCTTTTTTGTTTATTTTCCTCTTCATGTTCCTTTCTTCTTTTTTCTTCTTTTATTTTCTTCTTCTTTTATTTTCGTTTTTTATTTTCGTTTTTTATTTTCTTTTTTATTTTCTTTTTTTATTTTATTTTTTTTATTTTCTTTTTTTATTTTCTTTTTTTATTTTCTTTTTTTATTTTCTTTCTTTATTTTCTTTTATTTTTCTTTCTTTATCTTTCAATGTTTTCTAGAACATTACAGATATTTCTTTTACAAATTTTACATAATTTTTTCTATATAATATTTTTAAAATGCAATAAATTTTGTAGACCCTTGTCTTAAATAAAAAAATAGATACTTTTTCCATAATATTTATAGCACTTTCATATTCTGTAAAATGTACTTCAGACTCGAATTCAAAGCAAGGTTTCAAGTTTAGGATTTAAATATAGCAAGGTAATTATTTTTAATTCAGATGTTGACTGCGAGTTCCATGCAAGGATAAAGAAGATGAGAAAAAAAACGGAATGATGAAGTACACAGAGTCTATGGGAAGGTTCGATATTAAAATGCTTTTTTGTTGCCTTTTGATCAAGCAACGTGTCTACAAATATACAGACGTTGATGGGCGGGATCCCCTGTATCGATAAGAAACTTGATTTTGCTTATCGATCATTCTTAATTTTATGTTTACCTTTTAGACGTATCGATTTATAAATGAAGTTTCTTCATGAATGATGGGTCTATTATGTACTTCATCCACCAGCCCACTTTTATAACTCTCCCAATCTCATTTGTCTCACAATTTCTCACATTTATTTTTTTATTTTTTCATCCTTGTATTTATTTTCACAGTGTTCATAAAATATATTGACAAGTATAATTTAAATTTTTTATTTTCTTTTTCGGTTTTTGTTTTTAAAACGAAATTTAATTTTTATTTTATTGTTACTTTTATGCGGAGGTTTCAAATCCAGTTGCATGAAAGTTAGGTTATGTTGACGCTTCACTATATTTTTGATGCTCTATTGAAATTCTTAATCTGTTGCGGCTTTTTTGTTCTTGATTATTGTTATGTATTGTTTGTTATCTATTATTTGTTATCCATTATTTTTTATTTATTATTATTTATTATTTTTTCTATTACTATTATTAATCATTAATTATTATTATTCCATGTTTTTCTAATACTATATTATTATTCACTAATTATTTTTATTTCATGCTCAAACATTTCTCTAGCAAAAAAACCAATTAATTGTTACAATCATTAATTCTATACAACTAGCATACTTTGTGGAAGATATTCTGCAAGCAATTACAATTTTTTAAAAAAGTAATTGGAATTAAGTGGTGACAAGCAGGCAAAACGCAGAATGAATTGTAAATAGCTATAATTCTATGAATGAAATAGAAAAAGACGAATATACAATTTCTGTCCTCTTGTCATTCTTGCGATTAGGAATTTACGATTCATTGTGCGTAGGCCCAAAGAAAAGAAACACGGTTAGCTTTAACCATCGAACTTGCATAATTATAGTTGTGAAACATGTAACTGTGACAGGGTTGGGTCGCTATGGGAACACATTTCCACGAAAGTTTAATTGACATTTCAGGCACACACACAGCTCATTTGTCATAAATTCTAGAAACGTGCCAACATTTTTTCCAGATCGTCACAATTAGCGCAAAATTTAGTGTTCAAAGGTACCAAAAAATGCCTTCCCTACAAGGAAGCTATCACTAAAAATTAAAAATTAGAAACTGAAAATGAAACATTCGAAATCAAAAATTGAAGATGAAAAATAAAAAGTCGAAGATTGAAAATTAAAAATTGAAGATGGAAAATTAAAAATCGAAGATTGAAAATTATAAATTAAAAATTGAAGATTGAAAATTAAAAATCGAAGATTGAAAATTATAAATTAAAAATTGAAGATTGAAAATTAAAAATTGAAGATTGAAAATTAAAACATTTCAATTTAATAGTTGAAAATTAAGAATTAAAATGAATGTTAAAAGAATGCCCTTAAATTATTCAGCTATATTACACTAAGTGGATAGAAAATGCTTAGAGGCATGGAAAAGATGTTTTAAGTAACCAATTGCAATTGCCAAGTAATAATTTGAGAAAGGGGCATTTTTGACACGTAATAAACATTGGAAATAATAATATGATCCCAAGATAATTGCTATTTATACTGACATGAGTTCTGAGATAACACAGCGGATTCACGCTTACTGCTTGCACTTTCATTATAAATTCACTACGGCTCAGTGTACTTTTCAAGGTCGCACAAATTGAAAATGAGCAAAAAACTGAAGCACTGTGATTAAAGATGCTGAGGATTTATGATATCGAGGAGGAGCAAGGGATAAGATTTAATTGAAATTGATCTTCATTTCCAAGCTATTTATATTAAAATAGTGAAGATGAAATCTCAAGTCTCAATTTCAAAAAAGGAATCCGCAATAAATTGAGTCTTTACTTTCAATTTTTTTGACCTTGGCAATTATTATTTCTTCTACATTTTTAAACATTACTATTTCTTCTACATTTTTAACAATTACTGTTTCTTCTACATTTTTAACAATTACTGTTTCTTCTATATTTTTAAAAATTACTGTTTCTTCTACATTTTTAACAATTACTGTTTCTTCTACATTTTTAAAAATTACTGTTTCTTCTATATTTTTAACAATGACTGTTTCTTCTATATTTTTAAAAATTACTGTTTCTTCTATATTCTTAATAATAATCTTCTCGATTTTCAATAATTTTTGTTTCTCATCAACTATCGAAAATTATTGTTTCTTCTCCATTTTCAAAAATTCTTGTTTTTAACTATTGACAATTATAACTTCTTTTCTTCTAAGTTTTCTTTTTTTTCTTTTTCTTTGCTTATTAATTTTCAACAATTTTTATTTCTTCTCCAACTTCAACATTTTTTTATGACTTCCTGATTTTCAATTTTATGTAATATATGTTGATTTTGAACCATTTTTATTTCTTCACGACCCTAGGTAATAATTTTTATTTCTTTTCAATTTTTTACAATTATTGTTTCTTCTTTCAACAGTTAATTTTTTCTTCAATTTCTTCTTTCGACAGTTAATTTTTTCTTCAATTTCTTCTTTCAACAGTTGTCTTTTTCTTCCTTTTTTACTTTCAATATTTCATTTTTTCTTCGATTTCTTCTTTCAATAGTTGCCCTTTTCTTCCTTTTTTACTTTCAAGTTCATTTTTTCTTCTTCTCTAACAAATCTATTTCTCTTTAATTTTCAAACATTTGTATCTCTTTTCAATGTTTAAACATTTTTTATTTCGTTTCATTTTTTAAACATTTTTATTTCTTCTCATTCTTTAAACATTGTTATTTCTTTTCAATTTTTAAACATTGTTATTTCTTTTCAATTTTTAAACATTTTTATTTGTTTTAAATTTTTAAATGTTTTCAATCCTTTTCAATTGTTTAACATTTTTATTTCTTCTCGATTGTGAACAATATATTTCTTTTCACCTTTTAAAAATTGCATTTTTTCTCAATTTTCAAATACTTTTAATCTTTTTCGATTTTCAACAATTATTTTCTTTCTTATTTTTTAACAATAATTATTATACTGCTTTTCTTTTTTGTACAACTTTTGTTTCTTTTCAATTTTCAAAAATTGTTATTTCTTTGTATAATTTTTAACAAATTTTGTTTTTTTTCGATTCTCTACAATTGTCTCTTTTTTAATAGTTTTTACTTCTTGATTTTTAACTTTAAACAAATATGGTTTCTTCTCAATTTTTGACAATCTGTTTTTTTCTCACCCTTTTTTGCTAACCAATCTTCAATTTGTTTTACTTTATATATTTTTTTTCTCCATTTTCAACAAACTTTTTCTCTTTTTATTTTTCTTCTGAATCTTTAACCAATATTTTTATTGCATAATAATATTATAAAATTTGTATTGTATAATAATATTATAAAATTTGTGTTGTATAATAATATTTTTCAGTTGTCTTTGTCTCCACGTTCTGTGATCCTTTTTTGATTTTTTCTAATTATTTTTTGATTTATTTTAACATTCTCATCAATAATGAGAGTGTATTTAAGAATATTTTTGTCATGTCCATTTTCTCCTCCGTTTCAACACTTTTAAAATAGTATTATTACACTTGTTACTCTTAAAAAAACGAAACAAATTTTCTTTGGTATAAATATTTCCAATATTTTAAAAAATTGCATTTCTGTGAACTTAAAAAAAATGAAGGAAAAAACTTGAGCAATTTGGCAAAAGACAAGAATGTGGACAATGAAGAATTTGCAAGTGGCATGGTAGACTGAAGCTAAAATAGGTAAAATATGAAAATTAGATGACAATTGGTGGGATAGGATGGCTGTTTGAATAATAATGCGATCGATAGGAAATCTTGCTTCTTTTTTGTATTAGTCGTTCAGGTCCTTTGCATTTCGAGGAAGAGTTTTCGCTTGACTGGCATCGAACTCTCCGCGAGCATTCTCTACGCTATATATCTATAGGACGCTTCAAGTCGAGTTTAATCGACCTGCAGTCGTGTGTAAATTCGTTGCACGCCTTGAGAATACAAGTGGTAGGCATGCATCGTGAATACAAATCGGTCTAGGTCGAACAACTACATTATTCTTATCCAGAGAATCCCAAGTATTCCCTCAGTACCGCAAATCTAAACTTTTCATATCTAATAACGAATTCCGAGAGCATCTTACACTGTGCCCGCAAAATTCCAGTGCTTTGGAATTTCTTCAAAAGTAGCTTCGATAGCCATAAAATAACCAACAAATATTCCATACTAAACAATATTCTCTACAACATGGGCGTAGCTGCGTTGGGGCAGGGAGGGGCAACTGCCCCCTATATTGAAATCGAGTGTAGTATAAATTTCACCCCCAACACTATCATTTCTGTAACAAATTTAATCTGGGCCCTCCTTAGATCAAATTTTGGGTACGCACTTGGTCTATACAAAACAATATTCTCTGCAAAACAGTATTTCTCTATATGCAAACTACAAAATAGTATTCTCTATAAAACAATATTTTCTACAAAATAGTACTCTCTATAAAACAATATTCTCTACAAAACAATATTATCTACAAAATCTACAAAACAGTATTCTATACAAAATAATATTCTATACGAAACAATATTCTATAAAAAATATTCTATACACAAAAATATTCCAACACTTTTAAGTGCATATTTATTTTTATTCGTTTCGTGCAAATTTTCTATAAATAAAAGGAATATTTTGATAAAGATTACAATATAAAACGGGACTAAAATGATATCTTGAATTTTAACTATATGGTATGACTTTGAAATTTTTAGTATATGAAGTATGTTTTTAGTGTGTTATAAAAGTTGTAATATACTGTTACGTATATACGCTTCAAAAAGTAGAGGACTCCCGCAATTTTTACAGTAAATTCGGTGTAGCGTTGAGATAGATACCACTGAGATATTTATTGTACGATAAAATGCGCTAACTACAACTCCAGAAAATTAAATGTATGAAAATAATCATTTTTTTATATAAAGAATTAAAAAAAACAATAACAGTAATAATAATATGTAATAATAATGATAATAATAATGATAATAATAATTATAATAATAATATGTAATTAATGATAATAATAATGATAATAATGATAATAATAATAATAATAATAATATGTAATAATAATGATAATAATAATACACTGAAAAAAAAATTTATTTGATTCAAATAACCATTTACTTGTCTATTATCAAATAAATATTTATTTGAACCAAGTAATTATTATTAAATATTTATTTGAACCAAGTAATTATTATTTATTTATTTGAATCAAATAAATGACATTTGAATCAATTATTTCTGTATTTGAATCAACTACTGTTTATTAGTTTTAAATAATAATTACTTGGTTCAAATAAATATTTATTTGATAAGAGACAAGTAAATGGTTATTTGAATCAAATAATTTTTTTTTTCAGTGTAATAATATGTAATAATAATAATAATAATAATTAAAATAATAATAATAATAATAATAATAATAATAATAATAATAATAATAATAATAATAATAATAATACGACTTTTCCATCAACTTATAGATCTCACAGGGGGACAAAATGTGATATGAGTTTGAACCCGTTCGATTCATTCTAAATATACTTTTTACCCCATTCAAATAGTTTTAAAATATCGTTTTTGCATTTTTGGAAAAAAGTAAAATATAAGGTTTTCTTCATTTTTCCACTTTAAATACACATCGATTAATCGTTTAATGAACCTACTAGCTCTATTCTATCCAAAGTTATTCCATTTTAAAAATCAAAAATTTTTAAAAATCGTTTTTATTATATATCTTTTACATTTTTTAAGAAAGTTTAAATGTAACTATTTTATCTCTTTTGTGTTTCAAAAACGCATCGATTGATCGTTTAATGAACATTTTAGCACAATTATATCTAAAGTTATTAACATTTATAAAAAGAGAGAATTTTGAAAAATACGGTTTTTTCAAAGATTTTGTTTTGATTTTTAGTCTGAGATTGAATATTTTGTGAGTGGTTCATAGTTACCTGATAAATGTATCTTTCGAGCTATTATCGAACATTTTATTATCATTCTATGTAAAGTAATTACTTTTTGTAAATTAATTTGTGAAAATCATCGCTTTTTGGAAGAAATTAGCCAAATATTCAATTTGAACAAAATTTATATCAAACTCAAATATATTTTCACTTTGCTATACAGACGAACATGAAATAAGTTTCGGCATTTTCTTTGTTTCAAATATAAATTTGTTTCGTATTAACAAAAATGTGTTTCATTCAAAAAAATTTGTTTGATTCAAAAAAATGATTCGAAAAAAAGATTCAACAAACATAATTCAATAAAATTCTTCTAATTCAAACAAATTTTCATTTTGATTCAAACAAATTCATTAATTGACCAGAATAGTTTTAAATCAAATGAACATTTTTCTCATTATTCATCCAAGTACACCTTGAAATTTGAAAAAAGTTAAAAGATTTCAACATTGAAAAGTTGAGAGATTTTTTCTCACAAACATTGTTACTAATTTTCAGTGAAAATTGCCACTGAAAATTAATGAGTTTAGAATTTATTTTCATTGCTTAATTTACAATTTATAAAAAAAGTGGTAAATTTAGTCTTTATAATAGTAATAGTAATTATAATCTCTCTAAATCTGAATTAGTAGTTTTTCTACTCTTAAAGAGTGCGGATTCGTGTATCCATTGAAATAGTAAGAAACTTGACTATTAATTAGTAGAAAACTATTAATTTATAGTAGAAAATTACTAACTTGAAATAGTAAATTATTTTACTTACTTTTTCTAGTTAGTAATTTTCTACTATAAATTAGTAGTTTTCTACTAATTAATAGTTAAAATTCTTACTATTTCAATGGGTAAACGAATCCGCACTCTTTCAGATTTAGAGAGATAGTTTAATAGTAATTATAATAGTTTAATAGTAATTATAATAGTATACGCCGAAAAAATGATATGTCCAAAGTAGAGGAAACTAACCTGTTAGAAATATAGACTCACAAACAACTGAAAATTTGTATAGAATTTTAAAATGCGACATTCTGATGATTTTAATAGTTTAATTTTATTTTAATTTCAATAATTAAACTTTTTCATAATTATTTATTGTCAATAAATTTTTCCATAGAAAAAATTCCATTAAATCCATAGAAAACAATTTTTTTGTTTTCTATGGATTTCCATCTAATTTTTAAGAATTTTAGCTGCCGAAAAAATTCACAATTTTCACAGTAGATTATTTTGCCATCACTATAGTGAAATATATTTCATCCAATAAAACCCGCAACTTCTACAGACTTTTCTGCTATTATTGAGGGTTATTTTCCTCCGTGTAGTAAATTAGTAATAAAATGTCTGTGAAGATGTTTGTATTTTTCTATATTTCTTAATATTATGTGATTTGTTCACAATATAATTTGCCCGTCCATATTTACTACAATGAAAATAAGAATAAACAAAAATTGTAAAATAATTCACTAAATAAGAATAAACAAAAATTGTAAAATAATTCACTAAATAAGAATAAACAAAAATTGTCTTAAAGTCGAGGAATTTTCTCCGAATGAAATGGTTTTTTTGCCCCACAGCAATGCAAAAGTTTTAAAATAGTATTAAACCCCCGAAGGTATAGTTTTACCCTCTATATTATTATAAGGCACTTTATGCACAAGGTATTAATTTTCCTAATGGTATTTTAATGAAAGAGATTATAGGAAAAAAGTGATATTTTGAAGAGCGGAAGTATAGTAGAGTGTAGATAAACGCGTTTTTAAGCAATGCAAGTGTTAAAATTAAAAATGAAGTATATAGTGCGGAGGAAGAGAAAAATTAATGGAAGCGGCGTATGAGAGGGGCGTCAAATAAGAGAGTGAGAAGAAAACGATTTCATTTTCACGCTCCTTTTTCTCGGACAGTAGTATAGTAATATAATGTAAGGTCGGTGAATCCAAAGCACGCACGCCACACTGACAATGAGTGTTACTCAATGTGTGACTGCTGAGTGCTGACGACCCTGACTTTGACCATACAACGCGCTCTCTCTCTCTGTGGGAATCTCCATTCTACAATCTAGAAAGTGTTGAAATGTGCTTTATAAAAAGGAAAAATGTTTCGTAAAAGGAAACAAGATTTTTTTTTTTTATAAAACAGAACAAATTTGATCAGTTGGATTTTTTTAAATATATTTTTCTTGTGTATAACAACTTGACTAGAAAAGTAATTTTAATTTTTTTCCCCTTGAATTATATACAATCTATAATTTCGAGGAGGGTCCTTTTTTAGAATAGCCGACTTGAAGCGTGACGATATGCTTAATAAAATTTAATGTAATTTATTTGATATAAAAGAAAGTGGATTTCCATTTGGTTCAGTTTAAATTGATAATTTGTTTTTGTGAATGGAATGATAAAAATTAATGATATAATGATAAAAATTTTGTTTTAGCAGAATGAGCGTGAGCCTTTTACATAACATAAAATATATATGTAATATATAAAAACAAGAATATGTAATACATAAAAACATGAATATGTAATATATAAAAACATGAATATGTAATATATAAAAACAAGAATATTTAATAATAATAATAATAATAAATAAATCGATATTTAACGAACAAATATTTGCTTGATACGAAACAATTCATATTAAATAAATAATTTGTTGTAAAATATTGTATTTCACGTTTAACAAATAATATCTTGTAGATTGTTTCACATTAAACAAATAATTTGTTGAAAACGTTGTTTTATATTCAAGAAATAATTTATTGCGAAATGTTATGTTTCATATTCAAGAAATAATTTGTTGCGAAATGTTATGTTTTATATTCAAGAAATAATTTGTTGCGAAATGTTATGTTTCATATTAAAAAAAATAATTTGTTGCGAAATTTTATGTTTCATATTAAAAAAATAATTTGTTGCGAAATGGTATGTTTCATATTAAAACAATAATTTATTGCGAAATGTTATATCTCGTATTAAAAAAGTAATGTGTTCCAAAATATTCTGTTTCACATTAAAAAAAATATTTTCCAAAAAATTACGTTGCATATTAAAACACTAATTTCTTGCAAAATGTTTATGTTTCACATTCAACACATTTTTTTGCGAAATAATTGTTTGCAGATAGCTCGATAAATTCTTTCCTTTAAACTAAAATACCCAACTTGAAGTCTAAAGACTTAATTCACAATTTGATTTAAATGTTTGTTTCTTGTTTGTTTGAATCGACCATAAACTTGGTTGAATTAAACAAATATTTGTTTGTCTTAAAGAAACATTTCTTTCAATTTTTTGTTGTTTGAAAATTTAGGTTAAGATTAACCTCAAGAGATTAAGATCAAGATTTTTCAAGTGAAGTTGAGTAGATTTTACTTAACTTTTACTTACTTGCAAACTTCACTTGCGATTATGTTCTTATAACCTACAAAATACTTCAGAAAAAAAATGAAAATAAATAAATCAACTATTCTTGAAAATGAAAATAAGTAATATTATAAAAATAAAACTTTACACGAAAAAATTGTCTGCTCAACTGCCCCTTACTTTTTGTTTCTCGATTAAACAGAATTTTGGTAAAGTTAACTAGAATAAAGCGTGCAATATCTGCCTCTACGCATTAACCACTATCCCCACCTTGTGCCAGACTTTGGTTGCGCATGAAAGTTGCGCGCGAGCTCAGTAGCAGTTATTGCACGCGGATTCGCAATTTTGATAAAATCAGTTAGAATTTTAGTGATTTTAACTATAGAATTTTGGTTATTTTAACTTGGTTATTTTAATTTGCTTATTCTAAGCAGACATTTCCTCAGTGTATAATTAATAACAGTTTTCTTTAGAAAATTGATGAAAATTGTAGATTTCTATAAAAACATGTTGATGTAACCTATGAATGATAAAAAAATTGATGTAAAAGAAGTATAAGAACTTGATAAATAAATGAATATAAAATTTCAGAATAAAGGTGCACAAGAATAGGCAGTTCTTGTAAGAAACAGTTCAGAACAAAGTTTCTGGCGTTACCACAATTGTTCATATTGAAGGCAATTGAGGTTACCATTAAACTTTGTCCTGATTACTTTGACTTTACCTGTGAAACGAAGTGCAATTGTTTTTCTCTGCACAGTTACATTTTCCTCTTCTCTTTTATTTCAAGTAAGTAAATTTTTAGATCCGAGTTATGAGAATTATAAATTTGATTTAAACTGCTATTATTTCTATTATTTATTTATTTATTTATTCTTACATGTACGAATGCAAAGAGAAAAATAATGCCTTTTTGTACAAAGTACAAAGTTATTATTACATGCTATTATTATTATTATTATTATTATTATTATTATTGTTATTATTATTTATTATAGAATAAATAATTATGTAAATATTATACTTATTATTATTTATATTATATATAAAGCAGGAATGTTAACGTTTACTAAAAGTATATTCCTTGTATACCAAAAAATAGGTCCAAAGATTGTTCTTATGCATACAATTTTAGAGTAAAAAAATTATTATGATCGAAAATTAATTAATAACCATTAATTAATAACCAAACATTAATTACTTGCCATCAGATAGTAATTACTAAATTATTAAAAATTGATAAATATCTTATATAATTTCTTGATGAAACTAATTGTGAGTTCATTGACCTTAAATTCTTGCATTAGTAAATATGAAAAAAAACAATTTATATTTCAAATTTTATTTAACTTTAAACATCATGAAATTAAGAAACACAAAAATAACTAAGTTTTACAAACAAACAAAATTGCAAGTGAAACTACCCATTTAAATTTAGAGTGCACTCAATTGAATGCTCTCTAAATTTGAATTAGTGGAAATTAGTCCACCAATTTGAATTAGTAAGCATTTTTACTAATTTTTAGTAAAATTTCACTATTTGATTTAGTAGTTTCTACTAAACTTTTAGTGAAAGTTTACTAAAAGTTAGTAAAAATGCTTACTAATTCAAATGAAATTTTGAGGTTAGGTACACTTGGATTCAATTAGAAATTCTATTGGTCCTTTCTTGCGCACGCTCGCATTATTCAAATATTTTAATTAATTCAACCAATAAGCTGTCAATTTCGCACGTAATAAGAAAAATTCACTATGACACTAAGTAAATATCACGTACTTATTTCAAGTTATGAAATTAAACCAACAGATCACATAAACAATCTAAACAAATGTGTCTCAAATATATTTTAATGTGTATATCAATTTGAATTACGGTTCAAAATTAATTTACGTAAACTTCATATTTTTCAAATTGATTGCTGTATCAGATGTCAGTTTCATAAAATTATTTTTTTTTAATTCATTATTTTAAGAGTAAAATGGCAGACAAATTTTTGTTTACAAACTACTGACGCCATTTTTCATCACATGTCCTTAAGCCAAATGGAGAAATAATTAAAAGGATGGAAAAATAATTAATGGAATAAAGAAAAAAGAAACGAATTGAATAGAAAAAATAATGGATAGAATTACACCCAGAGAAAAGATTTATTTGAATTCAATATAATTTATTTGAAACAAATAACCGTATATTTGTCTCAGAACCAATTAAATTATTTATTTGTTTATAAAATTTATTTGGAACAAATAAAATTTATTTGGAACAAATAAAATTTATTTGGAACAAATAAATAATTTAGTTGGTTCTGAGACAAATATACCATTTCTCTGGGTGTAGAGAAAGAATATAAATCTAAAGGAAAAAGAATAAATAGAATTAGAGAAAGAGCATACATCAAACAGAAAAAGAATAAATAGAATTAGAGAAAGAATTGAATAGACAAGGAATAAATAGAATTAGAGAAAGAACAAATCGAATAGACAAAGAATAAATAGAATTAGAGAAAGAACAAATCGAATAGACAAAGAATAAATAGAACAGAGAAATAACATACAGAATAGCGAAAGAATGCAAAAGTAAAATAAAGAACTAGAATTGAAAAACAACATACACAATAATGCGAACGAACAAAAAGAATAGTAAAATAATGGATAAAATAAACTAACAATAAACATAATAGAGAAAGTCAATAAAGCAGCTATTTATGATTAGATAATAAAATCCTGCATTACAACAATATAAGTGGAAAAGTAGATACAAAATTCTTCAATATTCCTTAAGACAAGAGCACTATTGTTTTTAGTTTGGAAATATTGTGATTGAAAAGAATATTGGATATTACGATCGGACTTTTTTGGATTATTTTAAGAGCAATTCGAGTTCTCAATTGCTTTGAAGAGAATTGTGATTCCTCAGCCACAACTTGCTAAAGAAATGGTAATCGACTTTACTATTAATTTTTTGTCGCAAGATTATCGAGAATAACTTGCCTTTTTTTGCTACAGATCGCAGATAGACAACTTCAAAATGAAATCACTTTTTTGACAAATTATCTTGATTGTAAACAGTTCTCTTGATTTAGTTGTTAAGCATCGCACAAGAGAATGGAACGTGTCAGAATTTGCAGTGAAACAAAGCAATTTCCTTTATTTCAAATGAAACGTGAACAACATTCGCACTTTAGAATGATATATATCGCCGTAAAGAGATTTAGTGCAACTGCTTTTCAACAACGTGTTTGTATAGTCGGAAAATCATGGAATCATCAATCTTTATTCGCAAGAAAGCTCTGCTAATTTATTCTCTGTATTTGTATTAAATGTTTGCGACTAGAAAAAACGATTACTTTTGTCAAAATTATGTATTTATTATAAATTGTTCATTTATTTATTATAAATTGTTCATTTATTTATTATAAATTGTTCATTTATTTATTATAAATTGTTTATTTTTTTAACATTCAATTTTTATTTTTTTCCTTTTCTTAACAAGAGCGCTCATTTAATGGTTTAATTGACAATTTTGCGCTCCATTTGAAGTAGATTTTCAATTTTTTTACCTCTCGGGTCAGTAGAATTGACGATCTTTTTTCGCTTTCTTGTCAGTATTTTTCATATTTTTCTTAACCTTGTTTTAAGTAGAATTCAATTTTTCCCGCCCTTTTTAAAGTAAAATTTTAATCCTTTTGCGAATTTTTAAAAAAAAATGCATTGCTTTTTGCACCCTTGATTAAGTAGAATCCACAATATTCATGGATTTTAGTTTTTTACGACCTCATTTAAAAGTTCAATTCATATTTTTTTTGCTCTCTTTTAAATGAAGTTCATAGTTTTTGTGATCCATTTAAAGTCAAATTCACAAGTTTGCGAGCTGTTTTACACAAAGAATAATCGCAAGCGAAATATACTTATTATTTGAGCAAAATGTACTTAAAGTGATACATATAAACTTAAAATGACACAAAAGATAAAAATTAGTTAAGCGAAATTTATCTACAAAGTTAGATGACTTTTACCGAATTAGTTCAGTATATAGTTATTTTTTTCACAACATATAACTCAACATTTTAGGTGCATTTTATTCAAGAATTTGGGTAATTATTACTTAAGTGAAACTTAATATTTCAATATTTTTTCCAGCCGATTCTGTAAGCAGAACCATTTAGAATCAAATTTTACCGTACTGTCTTGTAATTTTTGAATACTGTCTCGCTTACTCTTCTTTTTTACAATTTTTACGATATTTCCCATAATTATTTTTTTAATTTCTAGTACTTTTACAAGTGCAAATCGATTAAAATGATACTTCTTTAATTCAAATTAAATATAATAAAAAATTCTAAATCAGTGTAACTTTAATTAATTAGTGTAAACTTTAAAACTAATTAGTAGTGAAGTTTTACTAACTAATAGTGAAAGTTTACGATTGGATTCAGTGATTTCGAATTTTATGAAGAATTAACTAAAAAAATCGTAGAAGTTGTTAGTAATTCACATTAGTGTTTACACTGAAAAAAAAAAATTATTTGATTCAAATAACCATTTACTTGTCTATTATCAAATAAATATTTATTTGAATTAGGTAATCATTATTAGAGCCCGATAAACAATATTTGATTCAAATACAGAAATAATTGATTGAAATGCCATTTATTTGATTCAAATATATTTGAATTGGTATACCAATTACTTGGTTCAAATAAATATTTATTTGATAATAGACAAGTAAATGGTTATTTGAATCAAATAATTTTTTTTTCAGTGTATGTTAATTAATGTAAATTGATGTAATTAAATAATTTAGTGATTTAAATTAATGTTCATTTTTATAAGCTTTTTATATAAAAACTTTACATTTGTATTTTCAGTATAAAACTCTGAATTAGGAAAAAGTAAATTCGAATTAAAGTTTCTTTTTACTAGTTATTTTCTCAGTACACAATTTTAGTAGAAAAAATTAAATATAATAAACTAAAATAGTGAAATTTTACTAAAAAGTGTTGAAAATTTGTAATAATTGAAATTGGTTGACAACTTTCCACTTATTCAGATTTATTCTCCTTAAAATTGGAATTAGTAAGAAAAATTACTAATTTGAATCAGTAATTGACTTCTTGCTGTTTATTAGTTCCATTCAGATAATTGAATTGGTTCAATTTGACTGATTGAATTGGTTCAATTCGACTGATTGAATTAGTTCAATTGAACTGTATGAATTAGTTTAATTTGACTATTTGAATTAGTTTAATTCGATTTTAGACTATAGTTCACTCTTTAATTCTCTAAATTTGAATCAGTTGAAATCTACTAATTTATAGCTAAAACTGATTTAGTTACTTCCTATTAATTTTGAATATAAAATTTCACTAGTTATCAATAAAATTTTAATGATTTTCAGCAAAATTTAACTATTTGAATTAGTAGCTCAGTTTTAGCTATAAATCAGTAGTTTTCTAGAATGATTCAAATTTAGAGAGCAATTAGTGAAACATAATTAATTTATTGAAAGATAATTACAGATTCAAATTAGTAACTTGTCCATCCAATTTCGATTTATAGAGTAGATAAACGTTTCCTTTCTAGATATATAAACACTGAAAACAAGTTTGTTTAAATCAAACAAAGTTACTTTATATATGTGATAAAATTTATTCAAACAAACGTTTAAATAAAAAATTCTTCATTCATTTTAAACAAATAATTTGATACAACAATTTATGTTCGTTTGCGTCCATAATAAAATTTAGTTGAATCAAATAATTATTTGTTTGACTTGAACAAACATTTTTCTGGGTGTAAATGCACTCATACATTTTTTTATGAATATATTTTATAATATTTCTATGCTGTTTAAATATGAATTAGTACTTTCTTATTAAATTCTATTGCGAAAAGTCATTCATCGATTGAAATAGTAAAGGTTTACTAACTTCAGTAGAAAACTACTAACCTACAGTAGAAAACTACTAACCTTCAGTAGAAAACTACTAATCTTTAGTAGAAAATTACTAATTTTTTATAGAATTTTTAATAGAAAACTAACCATTTTTAGTAAAAAAAGAATTATTAAGTTTCCATAGAGTTTTAATAACTTTTAGTAAAACACTACTAATTTTTAGTAAAACACTACTTATTTTTAATAGAATACAATTTTTTATAGAATTTTTATTAGAAAACTACCAACATTTATTAAAAAAAAGAACTACTAAGTTTTTAAAGAAAACTACCAATTTATAGTTCCAATTTTTATTAAAAATTTATACTAATTTGTTTTAGAATACTACTAATTTTTAGTAGAAAACTAACAATTAATAGTTTAATACTACTAATTTAATTAATGAAAAAGTAAAAAATGATGGAATGTACATATTTATCGTAATTATTATATTTAAGTAAATTATCGCGATGAACAACTGATTGAAATAGTCAAAATTCACATATTTCTATGAGTAGTAATTGACTAACTAAATTAGTATTTTTCTTTAAAGTAAAAATAAGTAGTTTTCTACTAGAGATTAGTACATTTTTACAATTTCATTCGGTAAACTTCTTTTCATTAATGAATTGCTAGAAAATTACTAATTCAGATCCAGAGTCTATAATTTGTTTAACTCTCTAACAAGTTTGAATTAGTTATTTTCCCCTACAGAATTCAGGAATAAACGTAACCTTTTGAAATCGTAACTTTTTACTAATTTTTAGTAGAAAATTATTCATTTTTAAATTTTTGGTAAAAAAACTTGTAATTTCTTGTAATAAAAGCTACTAATTTAATTAGTCAATTACTATACTCATTGAAAAATGTCAACTTTGACTATTTCAATTTGTAGTAATTTACTAATCAAATTAGCAGTTTTCTACTAAAAAATAATGTTTTTTTTCTAAAAATTAGTAGCTTTCTACTAAAAATTAGTATCTTTCTACTAAAAATTAGTGCATTTCTTCTAAAAATTAGTATCTTTCTACTAAAAATGAGTACATTTCTTCTAAAAATTAGTATCTTTCTATTAAAAATTAGTACAATTCTTTTGAAAATTAGTAGTCTTCTACTAACAATTAGTACTTTTCTACTAAAAATGAGTAAAACTAATATTTCAATAGATGGACGATTTCCCACCAATTCATTAGTAGAAAATGTTAACTTAGAGAGTACGTATGTCATTTTTATATATGTTTCTGTCATACGTATATCACTGAAAAAAATGTTTAGTTAACTTAACCAGAAGAAAATATTTAATAGGCCCTTGCTATTTTTTCAGGTTAAATTAACTAGAATTTTAGTTAAGCCAATCAGAATTTTGATTAAGTTAACTAGAATTTTAGTTAACTTAACCAGAATTTTGGTTAATTTAACTAGAATTTTAGTTAACCTAACCAGAATTTTGGTCAAGTTAACTAGAATTTGAGTTAACTTAACTAGAATTTTAGTTAACTTAACTAGAATTTTGGTTAATTTAACTAGAATTTTAGTTAAGCCAACCAGAATTTTGATTAAGTTAATTAGAATTTTTGTTAACTCAACTAAAATTCTTGTTACAATTCAACCAGAAAAATAGTAAGGGCATATTTAAAATTCCTTTCTGGTACAGTTAACCAGACTTTTTTTCACTGTACTATTTAACATTTGTAGACTGGAAAAAAAATGTATTTGATTCAAATAACCATTTACTTGTCTATTATCAAATAAATATTTATTTGAACCAAGTAATTATTATTTGCATTCAATAAACAATATTTGATTCAAATACAGAAATAATTGATTCAAATACCATTTGCTTAATTCAAATAATAATTACTTGGTTCAAATAAATATTTATTTGATAATAGACAAGTAAATGGTTATTTGAATCAAATAATTTTTATTTCCAGTATAATTTGCAATGTTTGTCATTTTGTTTCATTTGAAGAACAAATATCATTTCCAGTGCATCTTGCGCGTGAAATAGGGAGACGAAAAATCTTATCCAATGGATCCACACGAGACTTCTAAACAATTGACAAACAAGTACAACTTGCTGGCTTCTCTATCCTCGATCGGAGAAACAAGACACAACCACCTTTCAGATTACCGTAACAATCATCATAACAAAAGGCACATTGGCGATTTTCAGAAAGAAATAGCAGCACATTCCTAATAAGTGGCACAAATTTGGAACACACGTACCTTGCGTAGACACTGGTACCAAAAAACCGGGGTTCAAAGTTCACCTTGAGAATAAATCACAAGCCACTGAGTCGCTTCTCGCGGGAGATCGCGTTTTTCGTTGGAATCGCGATGCAGATGCGACAGAGATGGATAACAGTGATAAATAATGCACGGGAGGCGCTATTTGTCGGGACGGCGAAAAAAAAAGGGGAAAACCAACTCGCACCGCGAACCCGACCACACGTACACTTCTCGGATGTGAAAAACGTCCTGATGGCTGGGCTGTCGACACGGCTCTGTCTTGGAGGCCGCGGAACGTCCTGACTTTATAAACCAAGGTGGTAGTGGCATCCGGCCATCGGGAGTTAAAGAAGAGTCCCGAGTGGTCTGTTCTGCTCTATGCCGTGATGCAATTGGCTGCTAGGATAGCGGTACCCTGAGAAGTCAAGGTGTTCTCGACTCTACAGTGAATCTTGTGCAACCAGCAACATTTCCGTGCGTCCTCTTGGCTCTGCAATTGCAGGCTAGTTACTCCGTGTAATTAGGCAACAGTGACATTTTACCGTTTTTCTCTCTTTCGCCTAACGTCCGCTCTTTCTCTTTCTTTTTCCTTTGTCCCTTCATACCACTTCTTTTTTCCGCCGCACTTTTTCACATTTTTCCACTTTTATATTGCAACTCCTGCTTCCTTCCGTATAATTTCCTGGCGGGGCTTATTCCAAGGTTTATATAATATTATGCCAAGATTCTAGGTTCAAGGCTCAACTTGACAGCAATTTATGCAAAATGTTGATTATGTCTTTCAATTAAACATTGGCAACATTAGCGGTCAGCTGCAAGTTGTATAATGTGCTGGAGTGCATCTAGGATGTAGCGGAATTATGAAATTAGAATTGAATACTTTATAGGTTTCCGCGGTACGGTCATGCATGTAATTAACTATACGCATTATATGTGTGTCATTCATTAAACCTAGTGACGAGAAAATTCTAGGTTCGTTGCGTTTGTAACTCTTTGAAAAATTTGCGCTACTCTTGCAATAGTTTTTTAATCCTTTTTAAACAAATCATTCTTCGGATGTAGATTCAAGAATGTATATGGGACTAGTATAATTGGATCCGCGTGCAATAACTGCCTCTGCGCTTGAGACACTATCCGTGAGCCAGATTCTGGAGAAAAATCACAAATGAATAAATCTTGATATATTATAATACCTAAAGAAGTCTCGCCGTTAAAGACACTGTTTCTTTCGGCGTTTGAGACCTCATACTCTTTCTTTTGATTGAAAATCACTAGAGTGAGCAAAACTCGTGTGTCATTAAAAAAGAGAGACGGGTATTCCCGTAGTATTTTAATGTTATAAAATATATTTTAAAACATTAAAATACTTTGTTTATTTTTAATGAAATACCTACTCTCTAAATCTGAATTAGTAGTTTTTCTACTCTTAAAGAGTGCGGATTCGTTTACCTTTTGAAATAGTAAGAAATTTGACTATTAATTAGTAGAAAATTACTAATTGGTAGTAGAAAACTACTAATTGGTAGTAGAAAACTACTAATTGATAGTAGAAAACTACTAATTGGTAGTAGAAAACTACTAATTCGTAGTAGAAAACTACTAATTGATAGTAGAAAACTACTAATTCGTAGTAGAAAATTACTAATTTGAAATAGTAAATTATTTTACTTACTATTTAAAAATTAAATTAAATTACTAATTTTAAATAGTAAGTAAAATAATTTACTATTTAAAATTAGTAATTTTCTACTACCAATTAGTAGTTTTCTTCTAATTAATAGTCAAATTTCTTACTATTTCAAAGGGTAAACGAATCCCCACTCTTTCAGATTTAGAGAGTAAAGAAATAAAATACCTAAAAATTGAGTTGGACTAATTGGCTGAAAATTACTTAATTACATAAGCGAAATCTACCTAAAAAGTGTGGTAAATTTTATCTTACTAGTTAAATAGATAATACACTCTCTAAATTTGAATTAGTCATTTTCTACTAATAAATAGGTGAAAAGTCGTCCACCTATTGAATTAGTAAAATTTTATTAATTGTTAGTCACTATTTTTTAGTAGAAAATTACTAATTGCAATAGTAAAATTCGATTATTTAAATTAGTAGAAAACTACTAATTAAATTAGTAATTTTCTACTAAAAAATAGTGATATTCTACTAAAAAATTAGTAGTTTTATACTAACAATAAGTAAAATTTTACTAATTCAATAGGTGAACGACTTTTCCCCTATTCATTAGTAGAAAATGACTGATTCAAATTTAGAGCAGTCTTTTTCGAAAACATATCATCAAAACTTTTAGCTATTTACTCTCTAAATCTGAATTAGTCACTTTTGACTAATTGAACAGCACCGAATCGTTTATTAAATGAATTAGTAACCATTTTGACTAATTTTTAGTCAATA
>WNHD01008000.1:0-18333 GCA_011057455.1 Ganaspis sp. Gsp50
ATTAAAAAAAAAATTAATACGTCACCAAGCAGAATATTATAAAAATTATTGTCTACAATATTTTTTAACAAAATTTGTTAAATAAAATACATTTCAAAACATCTTTTGAGATAAAAATGTGGAAAGAAAAAATAAATAGAAAAATATTTTGAGTTTAAATCGTTGATCAAAAACGACTTCAACTTGGTGTATTTCTTATATTTTTAATGGTTAAATGACATTGGTTAAATTATTAAAATATTTTTTTATTCAAAGGTTAAATAATTAATTTAATATTCACATACTTTTTAAAAAATTTTATTACAAAAATATATAACAAATCATAAAACGATTTAATATTTATATTTTTCGAAAAACAAATAAATTATTCCTTATCATAACAATGTTTTCACTTAAGTACTAAATTATTTATTTACAGATTAAAATCTATTGATTGCCAAGTATAAAAGAAAATGCCAAATAGAATTACAAAACTTTCTATTATTCTACGAGGGCAGGCTTTTTTTATTTTTAGCATTTTGAAAACCAGGCATCAAAATTGTATGTGATTTTAAAATTAGAACCGCTCAGTGGTTAAAATTCGTAAACAGAATTCCTACACATCTTTGAAACTTTCTTTAGGACTGATATAATAACTCTAAAATTAATCGTGAATAAAAAATATATATTATAGTCCTCAGTCTTTGAATTATTACGGAATTTTTGTCTCGAATTTAATTGTTAATTTAATTATATTTAAAGTTAAAATCTAGATTGAATCAGTATCATTATTGCTTTTAAAAAATAATGAAAATTTTGATTTTTGTTGATTTGTGAAAAAATTGTATTGAATGAACTCGTGTAGTTGATGAAAATAAATGAATTCGTGTTAAGAAATTGAACTCATGTTCATTTAACACTCGTTCATTTAGCACAAATTTGTACAATTTACAAAGTAATTTTAATGTATGTAATCATGAAATTACATTTTATAATATTCATATGATTTAATGTCACGTTTCCATTCGAATGAAATTGAAATTGTCTTGAAAATGATCAGTACACGACATTTTTTGAGAAAGTGATAATATAATATTAAGATACATAATTGAAAAAAATGGGATCATGCGGAATTATTTTGAAAAAAATAAAAAAGCAGTTTAAATGGCACCTAATATTGTTTGAATACATCTTTCTTATGTTTTTAAAAGCAGTTTTTAAAATGTTAAAAAAAAAGGGGGAAAATAAAGTTATTACGTACTTTTAATCCTTTTTTTTGTCATAATAATTAAGCAAAAAAATAAAATCGTTGTACCCCAAAAAGGTGTTTCTAAAGTTCGGAACGTTAATTTGAATAAACTCTTTTATTTTTGTATTAATTTTTTAAAAATACATTCTCATTATTGATGAGAATGTAATATACTTTAGTAATAAAAATGTGCAATTTGTTTAAAACAACAATAACATAAAAGTTAATAATTGTTATGAATATAATAATATTTTAGGACAAATCTCAATTTTCAAAAATAGAAGGATAAAAATTTCGTTCATTTGAACGTTCGGGACTTTATTTGCATCCAAAAAGGGGTAAAAATAACGTTATTACGTCGTTTTAACCCATTTTTTGGTAAAAAAATAATTCTACATGATTTACTGTGACTGTTCTAAAATCCAAAACCAAATATTTCAAAAATAATAGTGAAATTCAAAAAATGAAATATGTAATGTAAAGTTCAGAACGTTCATTTGAAGGAACGAAATGTGCGTTTCTTTTTAGTATTTTAAAAATTACTTTAAAAAAAAAATTAGAAAGATGTATTCAAACAATGTTATTATTGACAATTTGAGCTGCTACTTTAGTAAGTAAAATAATATTTTTAAACAAATTTGAATAAAAAGAAAGCTTTACAGAATAATTTCCGTCCATTAGAATGTTTAGATCTTTATATTCATGAAAAGTGAAGATTTTTGTATTATTTTGTATGATAAATGACAATTTCAATGTTATTTAATGAAAAGAAATCATTTTCACAAAGTGCAAAAAATAAATACGAATTGCGATTTTTTAAAAAGCAAAAACAATTTTCATTTCCTTTGTTTTTACACCTATTACTATAGATCTTTAACTTCCATATAATAATGGATAATAATATAATAACAATAATGACTCTCGAATATGTTCTATTTCCAAAAGTTTAAAAATCTTTTTTCCTTCTCCTAATGCCCATGAAAGAAAGGCCTAGAAACATAAATTATGAAAACTTATTTTTCAACATCCATGATTGCATCAGCCATTTTTTCCATATACCTAAATTTAACACAAATTCTGTTAACTAACGAATTTTGTTTTTTGGAAATTTAAGTTCGTTGTAACTTCCTATGAACATGGTTGTTTAAATCGCCTTCCTTTTTAACAATCAATCGAACGCTTGATTCGACTTGATATACTCTTTTTTTTCAACAAAGAAACAAATTTTATATCTGAAACACTTTTAGAAAATACGAATATAAAGTTCCGAACGTTCAGATGAACGAAATTTTGTCTGTACTATTTTTTATCCCAAATTCGTTTTAAAATATTACACGGAGAAAAACCACAAGTGAAATGAACCTAAAACTTAGGTAAAAATTACTTAAATATAGTTGAGTTGGAGTACTTAAATAAAAATGACCTAAGTACTTAAGTAAAAATTACCTAAATTTTTAAGTAGAATTTACTTAATAATTTAGGTGAAGTTTACCTAATACGTTAGGTAAGTTATACTTAACTATTCTTTTCGAAATATAAAAACGTTAAGTAAATTTCTCTTGCAATTTTTCTCCGTGTATTTTATTTGCTAGAATAGCAACTTACATAATTACATTATTTGAATGCATATTCCTATTTTTTGTTTTTAAAAGTAATTTTGAAAATACTAAAAAGAGAAATACAGGGAGAGAAATAGCAATTGAAATTCACTTAACACTTAAGTAAAATATACCTAATAACTTAATATATATGAGTTAGGTAAAAATTACCTAAGTACTTAAGTGAAATCTACTTAAAAAGTTAAGTAAATTTTATCTAACTACTTGAGTGAATAATGTATTGCCAAATATATTGCTTAACATTTTATTTACTTGAGAACTTAGGTAAAAATTACTTAAATGAGGTTAGGTAGATTTTACTTAACTACTTTAGGTAAACTTTTCTTGTGATTTTTCTCCGCGTATTTCGTTCAAAAGAACGTTCGGAACTTTATAGTGGTTAGAAAATTGCGATTTGTTAATAAAACAAAATCGACGAAACGATTTGACAAAATCGCCCTTTTGTGCGGGAGTAAACACTTTTAGTAAATTTACTACTGTTGTTCTATTGTTTTGACTAATTTTCAACATCTTTAGTTCAAACTAATTTGTTCATTAATGGTCTAATTCAAAATGCAGATGACCATATTCATGAATTCTATGCAATATTCTATACATAGAAAGAACTGCAGAATACCTCTTTTAGAAATAATTTTCTAGTGTCCGCTAGTAGTAATATTTTTCTGGTTGTTTGCTCGTCCATGTTTGTTTAATCATGTCGGCGCCTTTCTCCCCTACCATGAAAATGCCTGCATTTATGTGCCCCATGGGCATGGTTGGCATAACAGAAGCATCAACGACCCTTAGTCTCTCCACACCATGTACTCTGAGTTGTGGATCTACCACCGAACTCGCATCACTTCTCGGACCCATTTTAACTGTTCCAAGCTCGTGATTCATCATCGATGGCAAATGTTTGATTGCACATCTCCAATAATTGTCACTGGCAAACTCAAAATTCTGGCATCCAGGAATTTTAATGTCGTGTATCCGAGTGCCGTAGCGCTGAAAGGGTTCTGTTTCTGAAATTTTAATGGCTTGCTTCAAGCCCTCAAGGATAATCTCCACGTCGGCTGGATGAGTGAAAAAATTGGTTTCCAGAATAGGAGCTTGAAAAGGGTTCTTTGACTTGAGTTTCAGTCGCCCTACACTTCTGGGATTTTGGAGAATTGGCCAAATGGACCAGGCGTCTTTGTTTTCGATTGGCTTGTAAACGGTGTTGTAAAGCTCGTCTGATAGTGCTAGACCTTTTTTTAGAAAAACTCCTCCATCTGAGTGCAATGATCCTGAGGCGAATAGTAATTCTATGTCTGGTCTCGAATCCGGAGCATATTTGGTTCTCATGAAGGCTAGAGCTTCAGCACCTCCGGGAATTGATATTGGTCCTTTTCGATCAAAGACGTATTGCAGCACACTTGATGGTCTGGATTTTGAGAATGTTTTTTGAGAATGTTTTTAAAAAGGTTTTTAAAAAGGTTTTTCTAGATTAGGTACCGTTAGTATTATACATAGTAAATCATGAAGAATTATTTTGACTCCCCAAAAATGGGTAGCAACACTGAGAAATTGGGTCGGTTGAAAGTAACCAAAACACTGCCAATATAGCACCTGCAAACTTCTGTTGATTAAATTTAGCCGAATAACACGTTTACATATAATCGTCAGTTGTTTATAAATAACCGTTTTACTCGGTTAAATTCAGCAACTAAGTTTGCAGGTGCTATATTAACAGAGTCGTTTTCTCAGTGAATGTTATTACGACATGCCACTGAGAAAATAATGCTATTGAATCTATAGTATATGTATTCGCATACGTCCAAACATATTTGATTCATTTGATAAAATATTTGGTTGATGCTATATAGCACTGCTTTTAAAATTAAGACTCGAACTTCTGATTTAAAAGCAGTGCTATAAACTCAGCCAAATATTCCATAAATTGAATCAAATATGTGTTTGGACGTATGCGAATACACTTGCTATAGATTGAATAGCATTTTTTTATGTAACCCCTTTTTGGAGGTAAAAATAACAGGCGAAAATAATTATAACACATACGTCAGAAGAAGAATTCTACATGATTTACTGTGTAAATGGTACCATTAATGCGAAAAGATCTTCTTTTGAGCTGATGGTACGTAAAGTATCTTAGGATACCTCTACAAAACACTTTTTCTTTGCAGCTATTTTCAAAAAGCTGTTCGTGTCTACTTTGAAATAAGTTTCTTCTATGAAATGGGTTTGATTTCTCGATTATTTGAAACAAACTGCCCAAACTAATTTGATCTCTGTATGAGTATAAAGTCCCGAACGTTCAAACGAACATTTTTCTGTAACAATTTTTATTCAAATTCGTTTAAACATATATTACTTTACTTAATAAAATAGCAGCTTAAATGTTGAGATTGTTTGATGTATTAAAAATTTTTAATTCAAATTCTTAATTTTGGTTCTTAAGAGTGATTTTTAAAATACTAAAAAAGCACATTTCGTTCAAATGAATGTTCGGAACTTTATAGTGATGATTTATAGTGATCATAGTGATTGTATAGTGTGATTATAGTGATTTATAGTGATCATAGTGATTATATAGTGATTATATAGCGATTATAGTGATTATGAGTGACTTATAGTGATGAAACGAAAGTTTGTTATCCTTAAGTCAACATTTTATGGAGAAGAATTCGACTCATGGTCATAAAAAATGGAATTCAATTTTAGCAAACATACCTGGAGATTTTACTTTGGAGTAGAGTGACGCTTTGATTAACCATAAAAGTAAGTCCTAAGAATCCAATGTGTTCGTACATGTTGTATCCAACTTGTAAATCTTGGATTAGTGGAATTCCTAGCTCTTGTAGATGATCCTTTGGTCCTATGCCAGATAGCATTAGCAATTTTGCTGAATCTATGGTACCAGCAGACAGAATAACTTCCTTTGTGCAAGTGACTCGTTGCTTCTTTGAATTTTTGACAAATTCAACTCCATAAGCTTGATTGTATTTATTAATTAGCACCTTGGTCACTCTGGTGCCAGTCATTATTTCCAAATTTGGCCTATCTACTTTCAAATAAGCTGTGGCTGCACTACATCTTGCACCATGGTCCATATTCACTTGTATGTAGGAGAATCCAATTTGATCCTCACCATTTGGATCATTAATTTTGTACCCCAATTGCTTGCCGGCTTTTAAGAAAGCTGTGGCTAATTCTGAATGATGTGGAACGTGTTCTACACATAAATAACCGTCCGTTCCGTGGTACGTTGAATTTTCGATTCCTAAAATCATGTGTTTGATGGAGTCAATTGGTGATTATTATTATTTTTATTATTATTATTATTATTACATGGAAAAAAATGCTGTATTTGCACCTACTATAGTAAAATAGTAAAAAAATGTGGTAAATGCACCTACAACTGTAGTATACTTGAGCATGCGCAGAGGTACGTACCGCAACCATCTAATACATAACCTCTACTTCTGAGTTTTGCACTGTGGTAAATTTTTTTCCACGCAAAGTATTTTCGACTATATGTTTAGCTGTCCTATATATTACTAGTTTTTGTGATTAACATAACCTCGACTATAGTAAGTGCAGCTCCAGATTTTTGTCCGTGTATTATTGTTATTATTATTATTATTATTATTATTATTATTATTACTATTATTACTATTATTACTATTTATTACTATTATTATTATTATTATTAATATTATTATTATTATTATTACTATTATTACGATTATTACTTTTGTTACTATTATTGAATTTATGTACATATATAAGTCAATTAAACAAATATTTGTAGGTACGATATATACATCCTTCCTAATCGAATTCTCATTTCAATATATTAAGTATTATATTAATATCAATTATAGTTATATTAATATTCAATATATATCAAGTAAATGCTTAAATCGAGAATAATATTTTTGAATCAAGACTATAATTATAATTCTTGGTTGGTAAGATAATATAGGTTAGATAAATAGTAATACATATTAGTAACCTGATTGAAGTATACAATGTTTTATCAACGATTAAAAAAAATTAATTTTGTCCTCAAACGGAATATTATAAACATTTTTGTGTAAAATTGATTTTATAAAATTTTTTCAAATGAAATACACTGAAAAAAATAAATAGCTGATTCAGACAACGTATGGCAGTTCCACCAATACATGTACCTAATCTAGTCATAATTGTGACTAGGTTAGGTACATCTAGTCATAATTGTGACTAGGTTAGGTACACGTATTGGTGGTTAATCTAGTCACAATTATGACTAGATTAGGTACATGTATTGGTGGAACTGCCATACGTTGTCTGAATCAGCTATTTATTTTTTTCAGTGTACGTTTCAAAAAACTCTTTGAGAGAAGGATTTAAAAGAAAAAAATAAATAGAAAAATATTTTCAATTAAAATTGTTGATCAAAAACGTTGTAGACTTCAACTTTGTATATTAGTAAAGATGATTCTATTATACTCGGTTATATATAAATAGTAATATTGTTTAATAAATATTCGTATTTTTTATTTTTAAAAGTAATTTTCAAACTACTGAAAAAAGCACAATTCGTTAAAATGTACGTTCAAAATTTATTTAATTTAATTAAAAAATTTGAAAAAGAATTCGAATTTAAAAGAGGAACGCGAACAAAACAGAATGAAGTATTAAAAACGGATCGATAATTAATTATGTTCTGCTTAATTAAAGAGGCGTGGCAGTAATCATATTATTTTGCTATTTCTTTCCATGGAAATAATGATTTATGTTTACAGTTTGTTTTGGTGTATAACGTTATTAACATTTTAATAAAAAATTATTTATAAACTCAATATCACGTAAACTTCAATGTTATGTAAAATTTAATGTATAGTAATGTGATTTTTATATACATTCATGTTAATTTTTTTATTCATATTAATATTATTGTTTGATAAATAATTAATATGTAAATTCCGCGTATATTTTAATGAATATAACATATATGTTTTACAAGAAACTTGATTTAACTATAAATTTTTAAAATATATTTATAAAACTCCGAAAGATTTCGTCTGAAGTAAATTAATCCCTTCCCCCAAGAGGAAGTTAGCTTGTTTGATTATTTTTATGAATAATTTAATTGTTGATTTTCTTAATTAATTCGACTTGCATGATTGAGTATTTATACTTGTCTATTCTTTAATAGAAATTAGGATAGCATTTCTCTTTCAAAGAAAAAACTATTTAAAATTAATACTATTCATAGCAACGAAAGTGAAAAATAGCGAGAGTTAATATGCATTTGACATTTAGAAAACAATTTTCTTTCAAATTCCATAAGCATCTCTAAACCTGTTATTATACAATAAAGACTTAGTGAAATTTAAAAAGTGACTGAAATAATTACTCTATTCTAGAGTGTAATTTTGCAATTTGTGGAAAAGTAGTTGTTCTTCAATAACGGTTTCAGAAATTAAGTAATCTGCTCCAAGAGTGAAATTTTAAGAACTAAACGTGTTATTAAAGAGAAGCCAAAACATTGTTGTTTTATTATTTGTATTTTATTTGTGACGCACTCCGAAGGAAGGTACCTTTAAAAGCAAACAATTATAAGTTATGTTTGATGATAGTTATTCAATTTGATTAAAGATTTATTTTTAATTCTTTGCAATCAAAAGGAGATTTTCATATACATAGTTTGTTTTCAAATAGTTTTTAAATAGTTTGTATGTATACTGTCAAAAAAAATTGTTTTCGATTGCAAGTAATTAAAAAAAAGAAGCATTAATTAATTAAAAATTGTCATCAAACATAACCTATAATTTTTTTCCTCTATGGTCCCTTTCTTCAGAGCGAGTTTACTTATTTTTATTTTTTTCATACTTTTTCATGATTCAACTTAATTGAATTTTTCAAACTATACATTTTCGCATAATTTTGACATCAAACATTTTGTTACAAATGTAATTTTATTCATTTCCTTTTTTTAAAGACGCGAAAAATTCTGCATGTATAATTTGCAACTTTGTTCATCTTTTAAAATTTTTGAATTAAAATCTTGGCCACAGGCCAGGGAATACCTGGAAGGCAGGGAAAAGTAAGAAAAAATCCCAAAAAGTCAGATAATTTATATTAAAAAATATCTTTCAACTATGGTATCAAAATTCTGGAAAAAGAAATTTTAAGTAAGGGAAAAGTGAGGTAAATTTGAAAAAAAAATGTATTTGAAAAAAGAAAAAATCTATTTGAAAAAAGAAAAATAATTTGCGGTCACCCTACAAACACAAACAATTTGAATATTTTAAAAATATCAATTTTGCACGTTTTTGAAAATTTCAAGATGTTCTTGAAAATTTGTTGCATTTTTCTTTTCGTATTCGATTCCGTATAAAAAAAACACGAATCTTAAGTAGGTTACAAACTCTACACTTTCCTGGATCAATTGACATTTTAACAAAATATGGATTGAAAAATTGATATGTTTTAAATATTCACATTTTTGCAAATTTCAAGGTGTTACTGAAATATTTTCTGCATTCTGCTTTTTCTATTCCATTCGTAATAAAAAAAAGCCCAAATTTTAAGTCCTATTCCGAGCACTACACTTTTTAGGAATAATTAAAATTTTACAAAATTTTCTACTAAAAAATAATGATATTCTACTAAAAAATTAGTATCCTTCTACTAATAATTAGTAAAATTTTACTAATTCAATAGGTGGACGACTTTTCCCCTATTTATTAGTAGAAAATGACTAATTCAAATTTATAGAGATTATATTAACACATGTTATCTGTGAATTAAAAATAACCGAGGGGTCGTCAACTCCTAATTAAACGCACGAAGAATATATTCTGTAAGAATATCACGGGAATATTGGAGAATATTTGCGAATACTTAGGAATATTGAATATTCAAAATATAAGGACATTTTTCGAAAATATCATTGAATTTGTGTAAAAATAAGTTTTAAATAATAATATCCTCCAAAATATTTAAGAATACTTAGGAATATTTAAGAATACTTAAGAATAGTTAAGAATACTTAGGAATATTTAAGAATATTTAAGAATACTTAGGAATATTTAAGAATGCTGAAGATAAATGCTGAATATTTTTAAATATTCAGAAGTATTATTTGAAAAAATTTCCGAATACTGAGAATATTGAATATGGGAATATCTACAGAATATACGAGAATATCTGGCAAGTGTACGAAGAATACCTTAGTTGATGACCCCTTTTAAAAATTGTTAAATCAGCTAAGCATATAAATGAATAAATGTGACCTGGACAGTTAAAAGGGACCTTACGTCCGAAATCAAGTTTTCGAGAAAAACGACTTTGAAGTTAAGAAGTCGATATTGATGCTCCTGAACGTCGAAATGACTTGTAATTCATTACTCAAGGGTTTTTGGGATCGTTGATTACGAATCTGGAATCAGATTTTCAAAATTCAAAATGGCGGATTCAATATAGCACCTAAAAATTTTGAAAATCAAAGTGATTCGCTTGAAACCTATTTAAAATTCATCACATTTGCTAGAAACTTGTTACTCAGGGGTATTCGGGGTCACTGATTATGAATATGGTGTCAGATTTATAAAATCCAAAATGGCGAATCCAATATGGCAGACAAAATTTTTTAAATAATCGGATTTTCTTGAAATTCGTTACTTGGGGGTTTTTGGGCACCCTGATTACGAATCTGGAATTATATTTTTAAAATGCAAAATGGCGGCTCCAATATGGCACAAAAAATAAATAAATTAATTTGACTTGATTGAAATTCATTTCTTTATTGATAGAAAGAGTGTATACTTTTATGGAATTTCAAAACTGCTGAGCCAGATTGTTTTCGAAATTAGACTTGCTATTTCAAGTTTTAAAAATTCCTAACGAGTTTCAAAAGAATCCATTTCATTCTCACATTTTTGGGCACCTTAATAGACCCGTCATTTTAAATTTTAAAAATCTGATTCAACATTCGTAATTCTCGACCCCAAAAACTCACGAGTAATGAATTTCAAGCAGATCCGAATGATTGTTCAATTTTCTCAGCCATATTGAATCCGCCATTTTGAATTTTTAAAATCTGATTCCAGATTCGTAATCAGCCACCCCAAAAACCTCCGAGGAATGAGTTTCAAGCAAATCCAATCAATTTTTATAGACTTCTTTTCTATTGAAAATTTTTACGTTTTTTTTTAACAATGAAGTCCTTTTTTGAAGTGCATTTGTAAAAAAAAAGTAATGAAGCTAAAAATGCGCGGTTTATTGCATTGGAAAGGGCACATCTTCTTCTTTAAGAATCAACAAAACAGTGAAAATCGATTTTTTCGGACATAAGGTCCCTTTTAACTGTCCAGGTCACAAATAATAAATAATATGTATTAAATGAGTTAAATATATACTTTCAGACTCATTCGAACAAATATAATTGAAATTGCATTTTTTTCAATGTGTGTCAAAAAGAAAAGTTAAAATGCCCTCCTAGTAGAGAACTGATCTCATATTGATTCTATAGAACAATTTTTGCGCTTTCTGGAATTTTTTAAAATGAACTCACCTGGGACTTTGAATCGTTCGCTTTTTTTGAAATAGGGCAGTACTTCTTTGTAAGACCAACCCTCATTTCCCATCTGAGCCCATAAATCATAGTCTAATTTGTTTCCTCGAGTATGGATCATGTAATTCAAGGTGCTCGTACCACCGAGTGATTTTCCACGTGGCCACGGACATTGCTTATTATTCATGCCCAAACAAGCATTCTTTTGCGGCTCCACTTTGTAGCCCCAATTGTAATCCGTCAACTGGAAATAGCTAACGAGAATCGGTATTTGGTTAAGTACACCCTCAGGATTTCCTGCTTCCAGTAAGAGTACTCTCCATCTTTTGTTTTCCGAGAGTCTGTTAGCTATTACAGAGCCGCCAGATCCAGCCCCAACAACAATAAAGTCATATTTACCCGTCACATTAGAGACAATCTTGTTTGTTATTTGTTTTGCATTGTGAAAGAGATCAAAAATACTATGACTCTTTGCCAACGATCCAATCATCAACGATTCAATCATCAACGTCGTAATCAAAAGTCTCAGCGGAGAAAGCATTTCTCTGAAATGATAATCATCTTATTAATGGTAATTTGGATGCTCTTGAAAGATGCATTTTATTTTTTTCTCTTTTTCTTCTTAAACTTGTTTATCAACTCAAACTCGAGGCACAAGTTTAAAAATAGTTTAACTACACAGTGTGCTACATTTTTATTAGTTTACTTTTACTTTCGTTTTTAATTTTAGGTTTGTTTTATTTTTATATTCTCATCTTTAAGAAAAATGTATAAAGATTGGAATGTTTCTTGACTTTTTTCATTTTTTTACTTTCATTCTTGTTTATTGATTTTTTTTTGCTTTACTTTTCGTTTTTGGTTTTTGTTAACAAAAATATCAAAGATTGGGGTCGTTATGTATAAAACTGTATCGTTTCCTTTGATTGTGTTTCTTTTAATAACAAGATCGTGTGCTAATTATGTTTTTCTACACTCAGAAAAATATTTGTTCAAATTGAACAAATTTTGTTTCAATCAAACAATTTCTATCTTTGATATACGGTGAAACAAATGTTTGTTTCATTCAAACAAATAATTTTTTTGTCTGAGATTTATTTAAATCAAATAAATGATTTGTTTGAATGGAACAAATTCTTTCATAATTCTTTTTTTATTTCTAATCACATAAAAATTATTGTTTCTTATAATTTTAATATTGTTCACTTAATATTCATTTTTAATATGTAAGCTGAAATAGAAGAATCATATTATAGAAAAATCTACCGGGATGGAGAATCGAACTTGCGCCCATAAAATTCACAGCAAACCATCTAATCCACGAGGCCATCGTAGAAGATGGAAATCACTTTATTTTCACAACTTTTAACTCAGAACAGAAGTAATTTACTGAACCAAATTTTTTGTTTAAATTAAACAAATCCTGTCTTTTTATCAAACATATTATTTCTTCGAGTAAAAGAAGCAAAAGTTTTTAATTTGTTTATATCAAATAAATATTTATTTAAATCAAACAAAAAAATTGTTTAAATCAATTATGTTAGGTGAAACAAATATTTTTGTTCAATTTAAACAATTTAATTCAATTTAAACATTTTTCTGAGTGTAATGCGTAAAATTTGAATTCAATTAATTTCCAGTTATATTTTATTTTCACTTTTTAGTACTTGCAATTTTTTTATTATCCCTGTATACGTTTCATGCGTTAACCCGAGGGTCTTCTTCTGGTTTCAACAAAGCCTTTCCTCCCCTATTGACCCTAATATATCACAGAACATGCTTCGTCAGAGTTTTAAACTCACCATTAAATGGTGAACATTTATCATTTATTTTCTGAAACAATTAGACAAACATTTCGTGAACAATTGAAGTTCAAACAATTATTTTGCACTCTAAAACAATTTTTTATATTAAATGTACAATAATTTTTGTAAGAAACTCACTTTTATTTAATTTTTTTTTTATTTACAGAAAAGAAAACTTTGTACCTGAAAATAATTTTCATTGACTGATTTAAAGACGTAATTTTATTCCATTCGAAGAACATGGCAAAGTATTTTTTTCAATTAAGAAATTAAAGACAGAATTTTACTATTAAATTAAAGAAATTTACTCGAATGAACAAAAATAATCGATAATTTTTTGTATTCAAAGACATTTGAATACAAAATGAAGATAACCAAGCACTTAGTAACCAAAAAAATTAGTAACTTTTTATCGAACACGTGGTTAGTTATACCTATACGAATTATTTTTTTCGGTGTTACTATAACTTTTTTTATTAAAACACTTAGAAAATATATATTAATGATAAGTATAATTTATTTCTTCCATTATTGTAATTTGCAGTTTAATGATAAGATTACGAATCATTCGAATTCAATTCCAAGCCTATGGCTTAATTAAATTTTAGTTTTTAAATTAATTTTTTGTTAATTTAATTGACAATCGTAATTATTTTGTTTTTTATTTGAAATACACTCTTTTGTAGACTTTCCATTAGCAATTAAATGTTAGTCTGGATTTTACTCGACTAACAACTTGTTATGTATCAATTTTTTCCATTTATTGGTTAGTTATATAAATTGCAGTTATGCAAAAACAAATAGATCCAGGTCGTGTGTAAAATACGTTTAACATATCCCATTCTATTCATACTTTTAATTGTGTTCATTTACAAAAAGATAAATTTCAGGCAGATGTCTTTGATAATGAAAATATTACCTTTTTAATGACATACCTATTTTTATTACATCAGTAATTTTTGCTCTTGTCGTATCAATTATTTTGTTTAAAAATTTAATTGCTTTGTGTGAGTTTTTTTAAGTTGTAGTTCGTCAGTCAAATAACAATGAGTTTGAAGTGGATTTGAACAAAAGCCAAAACTCGTCTTATTGTGTAATCAACATTTAGTGTCAGAAAGTTTTTTTTGTTTGAAAATCAACTTTACTGTAAATCCTATTGACTTTGTAGTATGATTTTATTCATAATGTTGTTAACTTTGTTGCAACTACATTTAGAGTCAATACTATAGATTTTTTATGAAAAAAAACTTCTTTCTAACATGCAAAATATGTATTTCTGGTCCTGGAATAATTGTTTTTCATTCAAGAAGAATTATTCTTATTTTGAGATTAAACGTACATAAAGAACGAACAAATGTATTTGCGCTAAAACAAATATTCTTGACTTTAGTAAAAATATTTTTGCGCAATAACAAGTAATCTCGGCAGTGAAATATTTTTGAATAAAAAATCTAAAACATTTATTTTTTATTTTAATATTTTTTTTAAATATTTTCATTTCTCTAATTAGAATAGTATTTATTAGATCAAGCATATTTATTCTAGGATTAAATTTAATCTACTGGAGAGTGTATTTTTCAGCCATTTCAATTTTTTATTTATTTGCGAATATTTATGGAATTCTTGAATTTAAAAATAATTTGGTTTGTTATGTTCCTTGTGAATCTTTCGAGTAAAGTTTATTTTCTTGTAATTACACTTTAAAATGACAGGAAATTTTTGATGTAAAATTATTACTCAATTAAAATAACAATATTCATCTTTTGTTATTATTTTTGCTTCTTTATAGAGGAAGTGTTGTTTATTTTTTTATTATTTATTATATAAATAAAGAATTAAATAGTATGGATACTATTAAACAAGCATTGTTTAACTGTCGCAATTTCCATTATCTTACAGAAAATTTTTTGAAATTCTTTAATTGTTTTATATTTCTTTTGTATAAACAAATTTTTTTCGAATAACACTGTGTACACTCGAAAACTTTTTCCAGATTAACTTTTAGTATTTTATCGATTGCTTTAAACACTTGTAATTCGTTTGTTTCATCAAAGTGCTTTTCAAAAAGTGATATACTTTATTTAGCCGCCAAGCGAAAGTCGTGTGTTGTTGACATTTGAAGCACAGCACGTGGTATATAACTTTAAGGCACTTTAGGTAAATTTTAAACAAGTTAATTTGTCGTGAATCGCAGGTAATAGCGTTTACAATGTTTTTAATGAAATGCATTTTTCATGATATTTTGAGTATGAACGATTTAAGCGAAACTCACAGTTTTTAATGATTTGAGTATTACACTTACGGGGTCTGGTGTGAATATACGGCAAAATGTAATGGGCTACTCTCTTGTTCGAGATCCACAAGAGAAATGCGCTTTCTCGAGATGTTCACGTAATATGTACTAAAATCCTAGAGCCCAAGCTTTTGTCGCCCTTCCCCCCTTTTTTTCCGATTTCGCCCCCGATAAAACAAGGATTTATCGAATTTTAAAACACAATGGATATGCATTTCTACACTGACTGTGTAATAGATTGCATAAAATATTTGATTGAGAATATATATTCACAGTTTACTTGAAGGTATCAACTTGATATCAAAAAGTATCAATTTGATGTCAAAATTGTCAAATTGAATACAAAATTTTAATCAATTTGACACTTTTAATATCAATTTGATACTTTTAATATCAATTTGATACTTTTAATATCAATTTGATACTTTCATGTTAATTATGATATACATATACTTGCGTCTTAATGATTTTACGTAAATAGTTTTATGGACCCTTTTTGGTAATTTTAAAGTTATTTTTTGAAAGTGCAGTCAACAGTTTGCAAAATGGATGTTTAGTTTAATTATTAACAGTTTTCAATTGAATTGAAAGCAAAAGTATAAAATAATTTAAAAAGAATAAATTGAGACTGAGAAAAATAAATAATAAATACAAAAATAAATAATAATAAATAAATTAAATAAACGGAGAAAAAAAATTGGCCGATAAAAGTGCGGTACTTTTGGAATCCAATTTTATTGGTTCAAAATTTAAAACTGAATTTGTAATTTTCTACTGTAATAGCGAAAAATAGCAAAAAAAATTTTAATGGTTAAGATTTACTAAGTTTTATTGGAAAACTGCTAATTTTTAGTAGAAAAATACTAATTTTATTAATAAATGACTTTTGACCAAATAAGACACTTTTGTCCCACTTTTAAGACACTATTTTTTGTAGTGTGAGTGAGTAGAAGTAATTGTGGCTTATTAAATTTTTTTTATTATTAAATTATTTTTCTACATTTATTTAGTATTGTATATATAGTTTTTTGTTTATTATTATTGTTTACTAAATATTTAGTAAATCTGAACTATTTCAATGTGTAAATGACTTTTCGCATTTCAATTGAAATGCAGTTTGTATGTCTATATAGGTTCTTGAATTTTTTTACATAAATGAAAAATCAAAAAGCACATTAAAAATGAAACGTTGTAAACAAAGAGGTTTTTCTTCAATTAAAGTGCTAAGTTTCTTCTTTATTTATATATATAAACAATTCAAGAACATACAAATTTACTCTTATACGAGTCTATCCTTTTTTTGAATTTAATGTCTTAGTTTATGAAACTTTTTCTGATAACTAAAAACTATATAATGTATAGATTGATTGTATGTACTCTGGAATCAATTTAAATCTAATTTAGCACAATAACAAATGCTTCTGCTGCGCCGTATATCTACTGTAATAAGTTAAAATCCGCACATCGATCGATTTCATTGATTTAATAAGAGAAAGTAATATATTGTTTAAAATATCTTGTTTGCATTGATAATACTTTACTATAACATTCTTTTAATCCAATCCTGAACTTTCTCTCGAAATTTTATTAATATTTTGCAGGGTATTAAATGTAGAAATGAAAGTTGATAATCGAGATGAAGATGCTGCTTGGGCAGACTTCAAAAACAAATAAAGCAACTCGTATTCCAGTTTTTATTTGCTGTGAAGCAAATTTAAAAGTTGCACTAAAATAAAAGATTTTGCAAAAAAATAAAATCAATTGATCTTTATGATTGTTTATATTTGTTTCTGTTTTTGTTTGTGTTTATGATTGAAATTCTAATAAAAATTCTTTGTTAATATGTATTATGTTTACAAAATACATAGTAGGATTGTCAGAAACGCATATATAATTATAAAGCATGTACGGTACAAATTTAACAATGACTTCTCTTAATTCAAGAAGCAAGAGTGAATATAAAAAGAAAGTTTTATTTCAGTTGTTATTTCAACACCAAAATAGAATAGATACTTTATATTAAAAGCGTATAAAAAGAAAGCTTTATTTTCATCTTGATATATTTGGATTAAAATATGACAATTGACTTGCTTTAATATGTAACACTTTCTTTTTAATAGAACTTTTTTAAATAGAACTGACAATTTGATAATTTTCTGTTTCTATTTCAGGTGAGTGAGAATACTGCACAGATACCATTCTTTACATTCTCATCAATAATGAGAAGGTATTTTTTAAGGCCCAAAGATTCGCAAACTGAAGTAAGGTCAGTTCAAACAATTTATAACACGTAATTTAGTTTCTCAAAAATACTTTAGTTTTACAAAAAAGATAATAGTTTCTCAAATAATTTAGTTCGCGAAAACATTGGTTTTTAAGATAATTAACCGGGGGTTTTATATTTTTTACTCACATTGTCAATATTATTAGAATATGTCAATATGATCAAATAAATTGAATATGGTTTTTATGTAACTCGGTTTGTATAGCTGCCTGTTTATTGCTTAATTATTGTAATGATGTGAACTTAAAATAAATGAAGTTCATATAATTATGATCATATACAATTAATTATTAAAAATCAAAGCTTGTAATTTAAAAGCAAAAATCGCACAAATTGAATACTTTCTCATGATTGGTGAGAATGTAACAAAGTGTTGATACAAAGTATCAATTACACTGCAAAAACTCGTGTCTTCGTATAAGACACTTAAATGTCTTATTTGCGATTTTAGACGCAAAAGGTGTCTGTTAAGAGAGAATAGAGAATTGTCCACAATTAAAACACAAATATTTAATCACACATAGTATTTATTACAAATAGAATTAAAAATCCAGAAATTGAT
>WNHD01008005.1:0-15974 GCA_011057455.1 Ganaspis sp. Gsp50
GAAGCACTGCGCAATTTTTTCAAAGTTACCGACTCACAATCAGTTACCCGCCCGACTTTTGCAAAGCCGAGACGAAGTCGAGGTTTTGCTGGTCGGGGCAGGCATTAAAAGCATTCAAAAAGCATAGAAAATACAAAGAAGAATAAAGTGTCAAATGTGATTTAGTAGGTAAAAAAAGTTAAAATTTCTGCTTTTGCATCGAAGTTCCTCGGGATTTCTTCTTCATCCGCGGAACCTTCTGATGAAGATCTATCCATTTTCAGATTTTAAACTAAAGAGTACGATTGCACGTTTTTCCGTGCGAGATTTTGAGGTTATGCACCGGTCAAGCATGGAAACGCACGGAAATAAGCGTTGCTACACGGTTGCTATACAAGTGAGCCACGAAAATCTCATAGCCAATCAGAGCGCGCGTAAGTTCGAGCAGGCCACAAAAGTTGCTGTTCCCGGAGCAAAATTCAACCAGGAAGGTCGTACTTTCGGATAGGGGATCAAATTGTTAATTAATTCTCATTCTTATTGTATGCAGATGATTTAAAAATATTTAAGGAAATACATAAGTTTTATAACACTGATCATATGCAGGCAGATTTGGATGGCATTTCCTTTTACTTAGTAAGTAAGTTTATTTAAAAGTAAGTGTTTAGCTGTATCCTCTACGAAAAACTCAAACGCTTTACAATCAAATTCAACTCGAACCAAAGAGAAATCCTCCCAAGACCTTCGCCGACGGCAAAGCCAACGTTGAGACACGACCAGTGAAAATATTAATTTCTTACCTCGTTTGGATGAAAACATGTTCCGCTTGTACGTTATCGCCGTGACCAGGAAAGTCAGGAAATGCTAATTGTTTAAAGTTAAGTCAAATTAAAATGCTTAAATTTGTGGATTCAAATATGTTTTTTGTACGTTTCTCACGAGCCGTTACTATTGCACATTCCTTCCTCTTTTCTTAAGTATACTCACAGAAGTTTCTGAAAACTAGTAAAGAATGATACTTCTGGATACCACATGTTTCAGAAATCACGTGGGTTTCGGAATGCGTACCCTCTCTTTCGTACCCTTCTTGAAGGGTCACAAAAAGCGAGGTCAGTTACAGCATCTCCAGTTCCACTTAGGAAATCACAGAGAAAATTGAGTTCCTTTTGGGAAATCTGCGAGTTAACTGTTGTAACGTTCCTTCTCTCTTTTACTGTCTCTCTCTAAATTAGAGAGAGAAAGGGACGCTACAAAAATGACGACATTGTCAACGTCGACACTGGTTTCGTGAACTCCACACTTTGAGTTCACGAACTTCCATTGAAGTATGTTTATTTTATTCGGAGGTCCTTCCTCAGGGCACCAGGTAGACTTTTAATTCTACCCGTACTCCGATAGCAACAAACGATACTAACTATTGCACGGCTAGTTCCACGCCGAGCGTGAGACTCGAGAAAAAGGATCGTCGGTTCCGCCGTGGGAGAGAGGAAAAGGGGGGTGACAGGCACTGCACCTAACTATTGAATTTAACACTAAACTCGGTTTTTCTGATTAAAGAAAAGAGCACAGAACTTTATTCCTATTAATCCCTGAAGACGGAGAATCCTGCACTGCTCAGCAACAGTCGAAAAAGAGACAGAAACGGGTCAGCCGGGTCGGTGTCTACAAATGGCGGCGTCTTCTTGACCCACGCTGTCCGGCTTCTCCGCATCTTTTCGGTGGTTCCGTAACCGAAAACATAAATCCTAGATAAAGCAGGGAAACGTTTATTACCGTTATTTTAATTAAAATAATTAGATTGGCAACTAGTTAGGTGGTTGGGAATGGTGAGGGAAATGAGGGGAGACTTCTGGACTTAACGGGAGTACCGCGAAGTGAGGAAAAGTACAAAGAAAAAAAAGGACTTCCGGTCCTTCGGAGAGGACCACGAAGTAGAGGTTTGGAAAGAACTTCCGGTCCTACAGGAGTACCGTGAAGTGTAAAGACGGAAAGGTACTTCCGGTCCTATGGGGAGGACCGTGAAGCAGAGAGGAAAGGGTACTTCCGGTCCTACAGGGAGTACCGGGAAGTGAAGAAAGGGAAAAAGGCTTAAGGAAAGGAAAAAAGGAGAATTGAGGGAATAGGAAAAGGATAGGAAAATCCCCGATCCTACAGAGAGGACCGAGCAACTTGAAGGAAATGACGGAACAAGCGGAAGTTGTTCGGTGTTGCGTCACGTAGCGTCTGTGAAAGTAGAGTGTCGGTGCAGTCGGCAGTCGCGTCGAATAAAGCACAAAAACAGCGATTAAAATTAAACTCTAAACTGAACACTTTATTTTAAATTAAATTGAAATATCAAACTGAACAGCAGTTACAAAAATAAGCGTTGAAATGGGACAGGTCAAGGCTATCACGGAGCTGTGGAGGAGAGCATCCGTCGCGTGTGGCGGTAGAAGACCGAGTGAGCTTTTGCTCTCACGGTCGAGAGATCATTGGGCCGGCAACAGAGCGTGGCAGTCGCTGGAGGGGAGATCATGCCTCATTGGTTGGCTCTGGCAACACTGCCTGCCACGCGCACGATTCATCGACACTGTTACATATTTTAAGCTGTTAGAAAATATTCAATTCTCGTAATATTATTTTGGCTTACACGTTAAACCACTAACCTTTCAACTGGGCGAGAACTTTGGAGTAATTCATCTTTTCGCCTGGTAGTTTTTCGGTTATTCTGAAATTTACTCGTTCTGACGATGTAACTGGGGACGGTAGCCAAACTCGTACTGACGTCGTTTTGTGCGCGCCGCACTCATGCAGGTGTGCGCGCCAGTTAACACGTCTGAGCCTTACTAGATGGAGTCACTTCTCGGTTCTAAGCCGTAAATCCGGGTCTGTAGCTTCAAGTTTGTAATTTGGGACCTGAATTGGCGCCGATTGGTGTTTTTCGAGTGTTCTTCTCTCCGACTGACCACGTCACAATAGTTTTTAACTAAATAGATTTTAATATAATTCTTTGAGAAGTGCGGATTTCTGTTTTCTTAAAGAACATTAAATAAACTTTGTACACAAAATCAGTTCATTATTAGATACAACGTTGCATTCTTTCCCAAAATCAAACAATAAATTCATAAAAACAAACAATTTGTCAAAAGAATAAATTTATTGAATGACTACTATTGAATGAATAATAATAATAAATTTATTATTCATATAAATTAAAAATGTTGAGTCCGAGCTTGGACACAAAATAAAATTAATAATCAATTACGTGAAATATGAGATTTTAAAGTAGTTTTTCGATGCCACCGTGGGGGAACTACTTTTGTGACGTGTTTAGTTCAAAAATAACTTCACACTGTTTTTAGTCATTTTCTCACAATTTCGTTGAGTTTCTAGAATCCAGTTCATATTCGTGCGGCTTACATTCTATTCCCTACTCTAGTTTACATTCAAGTTTAAATTAAGTTTTACATTTATATTCAAGTTTACATACACACTTCTCGAGCCTATATTCCTTGGGATGAGTTTGACACTTTTGAGTTTACATTCGTCAAACTCATCAATACACAACAATCTGATTACATGCGTTCGTAAGAGGAGATTATATTGCAGTTCTGTAAGCATCCTTTGAGTTCATATAGCGCTTACAGCGATCTCTTACGAACCAAATTCAGAATACATTCATTTTGAAATCAATACATTCACTTTGAGATACTTTCATTTTGAGATAACATCACCATTCAACATTGTTATTTGAAACCATTCAAATAGTATCGACTGAGAAGAAAGAAAATAAACTATTGTTAAACCTTAAAAAGTGTATTTTACTCTCTAAAACATCCAAGTGTCAATATTCTTATTAATGCGCCCATTGTAACGATTTTTTTAATCTTTCCATTAAAACTATAAAATCGCACACTTAAATACATATATTAATTGAAATAAATATAAACCACAACAAATAAATTTCATAAAAATAAAAGGATAAACCATAAACATTATAAATAAAATAAATCAAAACACTCATTTATATTAATCAATAGATCTATTGTAGTCAATTAGTCAAATAGAAAGGCACCATTAATCAACAGTCGCCACACACATCCTTCCATACGCGATTGTTTAAAATACGATTATATATATATATATATATATATATATATATATATATATATATATACAAAATAAATACAAAAATACGCTATCATAAAAAATAAATAGTGTAAAAAGACAGTAAAACAAAGACACAAAAATATATAAAACAAAACAATAAATAAAACCATGAATATTATAAAACTTATCGTACCGGCTATCCATTGATTGTGAGGACGGGTATCAGTCTTGGCAAAACATCTTTTCTGGGAATCAGTATGAAGATGGACGAGCAGATGGCCTTTTTTATAAAACCAAAATTTGTTCTGAATCAGTTTTGTCCGTCTCAAGGAATAATGACTTCCAAAATAGTTTTATCCACAAGGTAGTCGTCAAGTTGCATCCCGATCCTCACTAATCGTTCAATCGCCACTGTATTTCAATTCAAATAAAATCGCCACACTTTAAAGAAATCAAAAAACAAATAATTAAACACAAAAAATAACGAAATCATAATAAAAATAAATAAAACAAGCACCTCTGTGCTGCCAGCCACACACAAGAGACGTGGTGATGAATTATTTCTCGCCTAGGAAACGATAGTGAGGATAATCGGGTGCAAAAGGGTTTTTATAAAATCGGAAATTTGGCCCCTCTCCTCGTCAATCCCCACTTTCTGTCACACTTTGGCGCCGAGGTAATGAAGACTCGTCATTAATAGTCAATTACGGAAAATAAAATTCGTCGTCTTACGCATTTAATCGCTTCACCATAGTGCGTTCAAAGCGAAGTGTAAATCTCTGAACACCAATTTAAAAAATAATCCAAGAAAATCCACTACCTATATACTTTTCTTTATGAACACGGCTCTCTCCCTACACTCTTCACCAATTCTATGATCAAAATACACAAGGATTAGTAAGAAAGGCATAGCTCGAGGACACACAACGGTTTGTCGTCGGGAAACTCGAGCAAACCAGAGAGCTAATTGGACAAGGTCGAAAATGGTCGGCGGTTGCGAATATATTGGATCAGCTCTATCGATCCCTTCCAGTCAATCTTCCTTCCACATCTCCATCCTTGTCTCTCTGCAGAAATCCTACGTCCATCCTCGTCACTCTAGTGGAAATCTGCACAGCTGTAAAGATCGTGGAAATACGCCCAAATTCGGAATCAATCGACTGAACCTGCGCATATCATTAATACGTATGTGAACTTTTAAACCGTGGTCTGGAACCTTTAGGTCTTTATCCAACCGCATAAATGCTGTCCTTCCGGTTTGCAGACCTTTAGAAAATGTCGTCGTACTTCTATTATAATTTTATTAGTTTGTGACATAAGATGCAAGCATATGTCACGAACTCATGAAATTAAAAAAGAAGAACGACGACTTTTCCTAAAGATCTGCAAACCGGAAGGACAGCATTTATGCCGTTGGGTGTACAAGTCTACAGGGCTTAGATCACGCTATCGCACTTTTGTATATCTTCGTAGGAATTGTAAATCTTTTAAACAAGTCTATAAACAGTACCTTGCAAATATTGAGTATAACTTGAGTCCTAATTCTAAAAATTTCTGGAAATTTGTAAACTTAATAGGAAAGGAGGCAGGTCACGATATGATTTGCAATGACATTAGTGCATCCGGTAGTAAGAAATGTGCTAACCTATTTCTTTTAATTTTTAATTCTATGTATAATATTCTGGATAATGTTACGCGATACTGTCTTGGCCTCTCATTTGATGCATTTAACTAAATTTTCTATTAACCGTGACATGATTTATTTTAAACTGAAATCAGTTGTCATATCTAACGGATCTGATTATATTCCACCTATTCTGCTGCTGAAGTCTTGTTGCTCGTATTTTCTCTCTATTGTATAGCACTTTCAACAAATCCATTTCTACGTGCAGATTCCCGATGGAATGGAAAAGAGGCATTGTTGTGCCTGTTCATAAAAATGGGAGTAAATCTGATGTCAAAAATTGCAGGCCAGTAAGAATTCTTAGCACCATCTCAAGAATCTTTGAGAGTATCATAATTGATACTTATAACTAGTAGCTTATTTCATTATATTATTAATGAGCAGCACGGCTTCATCAGAGGAAGATCTGCTATGATCAACCTTAGTCTTTTTTTTTGTTTTTTTCTTCGTCCCATGAGGATGGTGATCAGGTAGATGTAATATACACTGATTTTTCAAAAGCTTTTGACAGGGTTAATCACACTATTATTTTGACCAAGGTAAGCGAAATGGTTATTCTGATATTTGTAATTAGGTTTCTAGTTATATGCCAGGCAGATTATCCGTCCATGTTGATGTCGATTTTTCCGATATTTTCACGGCTAACTCCGGTGTTTTTCAGGAATCGCATCTTGGTCCTCTTTTATTTTTGGTATATGTTAAGGATGTAAATAATTAATACACAAATAATTCCTTTACATCTGAATAATTAAAAGGATTTACAAAAAAACTTATTTTACAATTCAAACTTTGGGTGACATTTATTAAAATGAATGTTATAAGCTGCTTAATAAGCGAAAGCTGTAAATCAATGAAATTAGTCATTCCTTCATTGATATTTAAAGTAATTAAGTTTGTTTTCAAAACATACCAAATTCCAAACTTTTGATCCTCAATAGAATATCGTTTATATATATGTATATACGAGAAATGGATGGTCCCGATAAGTAACTTAGGGATTATTTCACTCCAAGTTTCAGCGATAAATCACTGTTGCCCGTGATTCGCCGAGAAACTTTGTTATACGCTCTGGATTTCTTAGAATGGAATAATTAATGTGGGTGGAATTGGTGCGAGTATTGTCAAGCAAAACATAATTTCCAATAACGATCGAACAATTTGCATTTAAATAAAATTTTTTTTCTGTAAACAATATCCTTTAGTTACTGTTTAAGGTAAAAGGGATCTAAAAATGGGGAAGAAACTAGAAAAAACTTCTTCTGGAAATTGGTAAACATTCACAAAGTTTTATTTTACTCTCACAGTTTACTTGAAAACACTGAAAAAGTCTGTAAGCAAAGTTTCATTGGTCTTGATTAAAATTTTAATCAACGATGAAACAGTTTAACATCTTATAATTATCCAGTTGAAAACTTAATCAATATTGCGAGTACTCTAATCAAAGTTGTGAAAACAGTCTTAAATGGTGTTTTTTCTGTTGTATAATTTCCATTTTGTTTAATCAAAGATTTTAGAAAGAGTGTTAATTGTCAAAACAAAAAATTCTTTTTTACTTATTTGATACCACAGGCAGCAAATTTTTTAATCAACTCGAACAAACTTTGTTTAAATCAAACAAATTCTATCTTTGACATACAAATGTTTGCTTTGTTCAAATAAATAATTTGCTTAAATTCGAGTTTAGATAAAATCAAATGAATTAGACTCTTGATAAGTTGAAGGAACTTTAAAATTTTGAATTACCGAGAGTTTCAAAGTACTATAAGAAGTTCGAATTAGAAAGAATTAAATATTTTAAAAGCTTAAAGCTACGCAGGGTCGGACCCTGCGTAGCTCAGTGTTCAGAGCATTCAATCGGCAATTGAAAGGTCCTGGGTTCGCCCCCAGCGCAGTTGATGTCCAAAATTTTTTCACAGTTTTCAATTTTTCAAACAATATTAAAATGTCATCTGGGTTTATTGAAATAAGTTTGACGTCAAAAATTCTGGGAAAATTTGAATTTTAAAAATGTAATTGATGTTTATTTAGCGTTTGTTTTAAACTTCTTTCAAACTTAATTTGAATGAAATTTTAAATGTTACTGGCTCATTAAAATTCTAAAATAATTTTATATGTATATATACATCTAACAAGGCAAGATAATTTTAATATAATACTTTCTTTGTAAAATACATAAACTTGGATGAGTTTACCTCAGTGTTCGAGAATTCAAAATTTAACATATACCGCAACCTATACGTAACTTCAAAATTTAATTTAAAACTTGGAGACATAACAAATTGTATAGGCTTCAAAACTTTACAATCTCAAGTTTTGAACGCTTTCAAGTTTGAAAGTTTTAACTTCTAAACGATTTTAACTCTAAAAAGAATGTATCTCAATAAATTTAGATTTTTCAATAGAAAATACACCCAAGTGTGTACATTGGGACGTTTTTAAATTGTATACACACTGAAAAAAAATTTATTTGAATCACATAAATTTTTTTTTCAGTGCACATTGATCAAACCGTTTACTAATAAAGAACAATACGAAAATTTAAATCAAACTTTTTCCAAAAATGCATATTTTACCACTTTCTTTTAAATGTTATTAACGCTATATAATTTCTGTTAATTCTTCTAAAGTTTCTTTTCTTCTCTTTTGATTTTCTTCGACAAGATTAAAGTCTGTTCTTACTGAGCATTTTTTATCTAAACTTTCTTTTTATCAATTTAACTTATCTTTATTTTACCAATAACCATACGGTCTTGGCTTTTCCATATCCCATTGAAGTCCTATCTTTGTTTTTATTCTTTATTCTTCCAATAAGGAAAAATTTACACTGTTGTTAAAACGTACCTACAGAACCGATTTTATAAATTTGTGTACCTTGGAAAATGCAGTTTATTCAAGTTAAAATTAGATTTATTAGTATTTCACATCATAGTGATTTTAAAATATACATTATTAGTTCGTGTTATAAAAATTTATAAAAATTATGTATATTCTTCAAATATTTGAAAAATTATAAGTTACTAAATATGTATCGTAGTAATACCGATTACAAAAGCAAATATTTTAAAATATGTTTCATTAATAAAAAAAACCACCTTGTTACATAATTACCCCTGTTTACGATATTTTTTAAAACTATTTTTGTCGGAGTAATTCGAGCATTCGCATAGCAATTTGGTACATTAAAACTACTCACCTATACATTGACGTGATTCTGCAATCAACGATCTGTTGAATAAAATACTATTTGAAGTAATAATAGTAATAAATTACGTTATATTTTATTTAAGTAAAGAATGGAGTTTACGTGCAATTAATGTATAAATTACTGAGAGTTTCGCCTCCTGGCGGTCTCCCTGCTCGCTTGCTCTTATCCCCCATAGGGTCGTTATTAGGTCGAGGTAATTAATGGGCAAGGTCAGAGGTTTGTCATCTAATAAAATATTTACAGGACATAAGAATTTTGATTCCCTTTATATAATCCTAATATAAGATTAATAAAACATTTTTATTGCTTCTGGAGTAATTTCCAGGTTACACATTTTGGTTATATTCATTCATTATGAATTCAAAAAGTATTGGAAATAATAGAAATTTGCAAATTTTCTGTATACAAGTCACTAAAAAACAGAAAACTTGCATTAAAAATGTGTCACTATAATCAGAAAATTTAAATAAGAAATTTAAATAATCAAGAACAAGAATAGTTTTAAATTTTAAAAATTATACCAAAATATTAAGGAGTGCATATATTACTGAATGCAATTCAGTTTTACTAGTAGCTTTTTAACTTTTTTAAAGCATTTTGTTATATTTGTACATTATAATTGTATTTATTTATAATTGTATTTATTTATAATTGTATTTTTAAAACATGTTCTTGATTGTAAAATGTTTGGTCGATTTTACAAGTTTGATTTTAAAATTAAAGTGTTTATCTTTGATTCAAAATTCTTTAAAGTCAACAAAATATCAAATCAAATATGCTTTTGATTCGTTTGAATACTCATGCCATAAAATTAAAAACAAACTTCCTCTGTGAATTAATAAAACGAACTTTGTTGGTCCAATCAATAAGCTTTGGACCACTCAAGAATCGTGCAATAAATTACAAAAAAACTTCAGCTCTTTTTAAATTCACGTCTCTATATTTATAAGATATAAAATTTTCTACTCCTCTTCTTAGAAAAGAATTACGAGAGCAAACAATTTTAGTCCTCATACACTTTTTCACATTTTAAGTAGAATTTAATAGTTGTCTTGAGTTTACTTTAAATATCAAACAACAATGGACTGAAACTTCTCAATATTAAGATTGAAGATATTTATTAAAAAAGAATAAAGCAAAGAGTATTGAAAGCAACAATAGTTAATTCTGCAGGATGGCCATACAAAGAAAAGTCCTATGTTTGAAACTTTATAACACAAAACATAATCAAAGGAAAGAAGGCAATGAGAGTTATATTGCGTAACGATGCCTTTTTAAAATAAATGAAATTAATTATATAATAAAGTTTGTTAGAGTTTATTAATATTCTGTATACAGAATATTCTTCTGATAAATTTTATTCTTATTCTATTCTTCTAATATTCAGAACCAGCCTCCATATCCATATCGAACTAGCAGCGCTACTATATATAAGTAATACGGTAGCACGTCAAAATTTTTGTACATATAAGAGTTACGGTCCATGGTCACAAAACTTGATGGAGGGAAGTGAAGGAAAAAGGTTTTTAGATCCTGTTACCTTAGACAAAGAATATTTGATCCTACCGAGAGGATCGCAAGATTTTAGACAGAAAATGAGAAAAATTAGAATAAGATGAAATTATGGTATCGCATTATATTATGGTATCCGATGATCATTCCCGTATAAGATTTTTCATTATAGATCGTATCAATATGGTTAGAGATTCCGTAATTATTGGGTCAGGGAAAAATTAAACACTAACGTATCAATTTTTGTATTATCTAGTGACGCAAGAGATGTACCTAAAGTTACCTTTCATACCATTTAGGTCTACATTAAATCATTATTTTAATTAATTTAAATCATTTAAAATCACCATTTTAAATTTAATCATTTAGAAATATAAATAGATTGATGAAACAGTGTTATACAGAAAAATAAATACATTAAAAATGCAATGTGAACACAGGTGAGATTTAGATCTTGTTATCTGGATACACAAGAACAAAACATTTTCTAAATATAGATGCAAATAACGTAGGAATGGAATTTAAAGTACTATGTAGAACCTTTACAATCAAACCAAAATATTTGACTTGTATTTGTGTTTAATAGCCATACAGATGTCAATTATTAGACTACAAATAACACGATAATTAATGTTTTATCATGATGATGATTATTCTTTAACAGTCACAATTTCAAAGTTCTTCAATCGGATTCAAACTTGGACAAACATTGTCCTACTAAAAGGTAAAAAAAAGGTAAAAAAGTTTATAGAAAAGAATGAATGTATACTAAAGTATACTAATATTTTATTATGTATACTAAAGTATATTAATATTTTAATATGTATACTAAAATATATATGTTCCTCTTGAGGAAGCAAAAATAGCACAACGAAGAATGTTTGTTAACACATGGACAACTAAAGTTATCAGATGTCGAATTTTTGACTTGATTTAAAAACTTTCAATATTAAACTAAATGTATACACTTTCCTTCACTATAGGTTTAAAGTCAAATATGTTGCATAGTTACACCAGAAAATCAGTTTCTTCCTTGGCTTCCTCTCTTTCTCACAAAATGCTTTTTAACCGTTAGGCTACCGGAAAACGTAAATTTAGACTTAATTGCTGGATTTTCAAAACGCTGGCGGCATACAGGTTAATAGATCAGCAATTTGTTCAAGTTTGGATTCGATTGGAAAACTTTGGAAACTTGTGACAATGAAGGGACAATCACCAAGACTCGTATCATACTATATGCATACTATAAGGATCTTAAGAACATGTCACGCCTTAAGGTCAAATTAGTGAATCATGTACACAATTGTTTGGATCCAAAAGTTGTTAATAATAGTAAGAATTGTGCTCCATTTTAGTTTTTAACATTTAATCCATTGATGTTTACAGTTGTACTAAAATTACTGAAATTGTTTGAATAGGTGAGCAAAAGTTGCGCCAGTAGTTCAGAGTGCGGACCAGCATCGGTTGGATGTATTCCAGTTGACACACAGAGGGTACGAAATATCGAATTTTGCGTGATCGCACGATCCTACAGAATTACGATCCGGCGTGAATAAATTCGGTTATTTCGTTCCAGATTTGCATCAGCTGCTGTGACCTGAGCTACTGCAATGTCGAGTCACCTACGAACGCAACGAATGCCATCTTTTCACGCAAACGACGCACGAAATCAAAGGCCAAACGGAAGCGACCCGGCAAAAATGGGGTCGAGTGCCTCCGTCGATTTTCCAGCAGCTTCCTCTGGCTCGTCGTCACTCTTCTCTATGCATATCATTGCTGAAGAAGCAACTAGAAGCAACCCCGGTGGTGTGCGATGACTCTAGAAAATTCATTAGGATCAAGATGAACGCTGAAACCTTATCTCTCCAGTTTCAAGCCCAAACTGGAACCCAATTGAACGTCTCAGAGTCGAAACTTTATGTATTAAAATCGAGATTAAAATTCAATTAATATCGAAATGGATCCTGTAGCCTTAATTATCCTAGCAGGCACAATTAACTCAATTTACGGGGTGCTCCTCAATTTTTTACACCTTTCCTCAAATGTTGTACAATACTGGTATATATTTATTACTTACTTACCTACACGTTTGTATTATTTACCTACAGGTTTATATTACTTATCTACAGATTTATATTGCTTATCTACAGATTTATATTGCTTATCTACAGGTTTATATTTCTTATCTACAGGTTTATATTGCTTACTTACGCGTTTGTATAACCTACATGTTGGAAATTCTTATTGTAATTTTACAGCAAACGAAAAACGAATCATCAATGTGCTGTGCATTATAACTTGTGTAAAATTACAAATATTTTTAACAGTCTAGAATCACAATCGATATTTTTATAATATTCTTTGTCTACTTTTTATACAAAAAAACTGCACTTAACGTATGACATTCATCATACACATATTGAAAAGAACGAGACTCTTCCCTCCTCTGTTTCAGTTTTATGAGAATGAAATTGTTTCTGCAAGAGTAGGAATACACACAAAAGTTCACATTCAAGTTTTGGTGGGATTTCAGTTTTACACTTTAAGGGGAATTAAAAGTCATTGAAGCCCTTACAAGAATCAAGTCTGAGCAAAAGTCAATAAAAGTTCGTTTAAAGTACAATTGCATCAAACCTTGTTTATACAATTGCATCAAACCTTGTTTATACAATTGCATCAAACTTTGTTTGTACAATTGCATCAAACTTTGTTTATACAATTGCATCAAACTCTAGTATTGTAAAATTTGTCCTTGTACTAAACACATAGACAGAAAGTGCAAATTCACAATAAAAGTGTGAAACACGGAAAACAATTTGCAATAAAAGGTGAAAAGAGTCTTTAATAAGACTTGGTGGAATTTCCATTTATTTGTAGCAGAAAATTCAAAAGTTAATCTCTCTGGTTATTAAAAAGAGGTTTCCCGGCATGTCTGGCAATTTTTCATTTTATTGAATAAATACTCTTGAAAACTGTCCTACTTTTGGATTTCTGTAATATCCGCGGAAATAGCTGCTCTTTACGAAAGCATATATAAAAAAATTCCCTCTTGACGAGCGATAAAAAGATTGATCTAAGAGAGTGTTAAAACATGTTGAATACGGAGTTTCATTTCTTCCTGGCACATCGTCTCATTTCTACTCTGAAAATGCGATCTTGTCTTTTCTATCTTTTTAAGCAAAAAGGAAAGTAATAACCAGCCACCCTGAGCGAACACCCCGTATATATACATTACAATGTCTTCATAAAACCAAGCGTTGCATGCGAACCATTCTATAAGCTTACACAAAAGCTTAGACATAGAAGTGGAGGAATTTCGATTCAACACTAAAATCTCAGAAGGCGTTCAATTTCGTTCAAACACCACGTCGCGCCACATCGAACGCTACGTGCTACATAACATCCCGGAAGACAGAAATGAACGGGAACTGATCTAAAATCCCAGTAGAATAACTGGATTCACTTCCACATTATCAATTTAGATTAAATTAGCCACAAACAACTCTCGAGGACTCTTAGACATTAAGTCTTAAGGCATATTGAAAATCTGTTATATATATACCTATTAAGTTTATCACAAACTCCTCAGAGTCGTTTGTCACCAACTTCCCATTCATTTCTAAAATCAAAACGCGAACGAGTAAAATTTTATTCCAAAACAATTTTATTCCAAAACAATTTTATTCCTCTCTACCCAAAATTAAACTAAATTTGGATATCGTCCAAATCAAGGAAATAATAGTATTTGAACGCTTCCTGAACATGGAACAGGTCCAAATTGATTTTTGCATTACAATAAAGAATCACATGATGAAAAATATAAAATTTTATATCTTCGCGATTAGACTAACTACATATGCCATGAAATAATGTTCGGCACAGAAAATGTCGAGCGGACAAGGAATTGTTTTCTTCTCTTATAGTATTGTAGTTGCTATAATGCCTTGTTGGAGAAATTGTTTAGAAAAATTGTGATTGAGAAGAATCGTCTCTTCTGCGTGTAAAAAAAGACAGAATATACCTGGATATCGAGGTAATCATTGTAATCTTTTCAAAAATTATAAAAATGTATTTAAAAAATAATTGAGAAGGCTCGATATTCGAGTATTTCATTGTATGTACATTGAAACAGAAAGCAGAACAGAAAATCAATTATAAAGAGTAGCAATTTCCAAATCAATTTGTATAAGGTCTATGAATCATGTAAATTGAAGATAAGAATGTAAGAATAAATCTCACAGAGAATAATTTGACGTGCGCCGAATAAAAAAAATAGTGGAAAATGTTAATATATTGAGCCGTAACTCGTGAAATTTTAGATCGACAATTTCCATGCAAGATTTGAGTTATCGATAAACCAAAACGATGCGTACCTAAAAGCTATTTACATTATACCTACTGACTCGCCTACTACCAACTACTATTATATTGCTATTACGATTATTACTATGATATAGGTATATTATGACATAGAAACTATACACTGTTCCAGCGAGATGCTAAACACTGTTGGTAATTAAATAAAATGAAAATTATACTTGTCATGTTCTTGCTTATTCCACTTCCATCATCTAAATTAATTATATGGTACGTATATACGTGTATTAACTTCTCCTAAATAGTAATTTGTCTAATTACTTAAATTTTTTACAACATTTTTCTTTTACTTTTTTCCTGTTGCTTTTGGAGAATCCACTTTAATTACTAATTATTATTATTAATTAATTACTACAATTAATATAACAATTAATATAACAATTAATTATACTTTTGTTTAATGCGCTTTTATACCGAGAGTTGTTTCAATATGGATTCAATATGGCGGACAAGTTCAAAAACTAATAATAATAATGTTCAAAACATTATTATTATTATTATTATTATTATTCTTTCTTAGTTATGAAATGTGTTTGAAACGATCATGAAACTAAAATAAGAATTTCAAAATTCAAAATGGCGGATCAAACATGGGTCTCTCCAAAAATTACGCTACACAAGACTCGATATGTACACTATTCGTCCGTCATATATCAGATCGGCGATTTTTAAGTTTGGAATTCTGACTTCAAATTCATAATCCGCAACCCCAAAATTACTGTAGACACCAATGTACATTAAAATTAATTTTTTAAAATTCTTTCGTATTGAATTCATTATTTTAAACTATAGCTTTCTGATATTAAATTCATAATCAGCAATCTCTGAAACCCCAGAGTATAACGAGTTTCACGCAACACAGATTAATTTTTAAACAACCCCTTTAGCCATATTGGATCTGTCAGCTTAATTTTTGTAAATTATATACCAGAATCATAATCATAGCGACTTAAAAATCCCTCGAGTTCAAATTTTAAGCGCATTCGTTTAATTGCTTCCTCATTCAGAAAAAAGTTTCTTCTGATTTAAAGAAATACCTATATAACTTCGCCTTTTCTGATTTGATTCAATTTTAATTTTTTTTTAAACCAAAGAAGGATTCTTTAATTCAAACAAAATTTTTTTGAT
>WNHD01008006.1:0-11315 GCA_011057455.1 Ganaspis sp. Gsp50
TAATACAATAATATATTAGAATCTTTCGTAAAATAATTGAAAGTAAAAACGACGAACTTCAGGTGTGGACAGACAGAATTAAGAAGATTATTATATATATTTATAAATTGTTATATATAAATTGTTATTTATAGATTGTTATTAATTTTAAATTATTATTGATTAGTAATTGTTGATTATAAATTTTATTAACTATACATTACTATTGGCTACAAATTGTTTTTAATAAAATAAATAATAATTAACAATATTAATATAATTAATTATAAATTTTCATAAAATTCGGGATAGAATAAAATATATTGCAATAAAAATGTAATTACAGTAAAAGTATATTAATAAAATGCATTTTAAATTTAAAACTAATAAAATGCATGGATTAAAAATTAAATAAAAAAAATTGATAAATACCGTGCAGACTGAATTTGCAAATATAAATGATGTTGAAAATGATCTAAAGGAAAACATTTAATTTAAAAAATCCTAATTATCTAAAACTAAAAGCATCTAGAATTTAATTACATGTACTCTTATGAATTATATGATAATTAATTTCTTACAGTCATCATCAGGAATCGGAAATGATTTTAATGGAGAGGATGAAACAGCGATCACGAAGAAAATAATCAAGAAAGCTTTGGCAGAAGCTGCCTTGGAGAAAAAATACGGCGATGTAGACGAGTTGGAGGAAATGGAGGTAGAAGTAAGTATTTATGAAATATTTTTTAACTAAATAGATTTTTAAACAAAATTTTTATTCGTTGATAGATAATTCTTTTTATTCATAGTTTTTTTATATGGATATTATTTTTATTGATCGATTTTTTTATAGATAATTATTTTTATTGATAGATTTTTGTATAGATAATTATTTTTGATAGATTTTTGTGTAGATAATTATTTTTATTGATAGATTTTTGTGTAGATAATTATTTTTATTGACAGATTTTTTTTATAGATAATTATTTTTGATAGATGTTTGTTTATTAATGAATAATTTCTTGTATATTTTTAATAAATTAAAATTCGTTTTTTAAAGACATCAGCACACATGAGTAGCGATGAAGAAGATGAAGCCTGTGTGATGTGCGATCAAACGTCAGATTTGGTACGATGTCAAGGATGTCATAACGATCTTTATTGCACATTGTGTTTTGCAGATAATCATGATGAGTTCGAACTAGGAAGTCACACTGTAGTTCATTTCAAATCAAAAACGAAGCACAGTTAAGAGCAAATAATTTTTTAATCCAGACACGCTCTTCCAATTCGAATCAATCCAAATTTTATTGATTTCCAATCATTTATCGATTTTTGCCTAATCAGTGAAAGTAGCTCCAAGTCAATAAAAGTTTTTTAATTAAAATTAATATCTCTAGAAAACATCAATCTAAAAGTTTTTAAGTAATTAAAATTGAGAGTTTACACTGAATTACATCTTCCGATTTAACTCTCTCTGATTTCAACACAGAAATCGATCAAATTTCAACATAGAAATCGATCAAATTTTCACACAGAATTCATTAAATTGGAAATCTGTCAAATTTCGACAATTTCAAATTGGAAGAAATAACAAATCTTTGGCCATAATTTTAACAAGAAATGTTTTGTCAATTCCCATTTGTACAGCTTTTTCTACACACTGCGAATAATTTGTGATATTAGTGTTTGTTACAAAGGACCAAGGTAGAGGTAGAATTTTACTAAAAATGCACATAATGTTTCTTGAAAGCAATCTAAAGTTGTAGATTACAATTTCAAGTTTAACGAGAATAAAGTTCTGCATTTCAATGGAAAATTTGTCTTCACTTTTAAGAGGGGGCCTGCTTTTAGGTGAGAATTTTGGAATTTACATTTTTAATTCAACTTGACATCTTACGGAATTTCTACAGATTTTCTGGGAGCTTTCGTTTGCGGTCGCGACGCAAAAACACTCCCACTAGTCGTTACACTCACCGGTTCTTGACTTATTTTTAGGATCTTATTCGACTGAGCTTTGCCAAGTTTCAGACATGGGCGACGCTATTTTTTTTCAAAGAATTTGTCTTATCTTAATTTTTAATATTCCGAATAAAATTCGTACATTTCATCTTCTAAATTTTCACAATTTAAAAAGACATCTACTCTTGCTGTGCTGTAAAAAGTACATTTTTAGAATGGAATTCAAGTATTTTTATTTTTAAAGTTTCTGAAAAGAAGTTTAGTTATCTTTTATATATTATATTTTTATCTTTTTATATTAAATCTATTTTAGGTTTTTGAATTGATTAAAAGAATTTGGTTTTCCGTAAAAAATGTCTAGTAGTTTTTGAAAGAAGAAATCAAAAAAGGGTTTTCTTTATAAACCCGTGTAAGAATATAGAATTAAGAATAAAGAAAATAAAGAAGTAAAATAAATAAAATAAAGAATAAAGAAAAATTAAAAAGTTAAATTAAAAAATTATAAAAGAAATTGACTTGAAAAAAATGACTGCTTTTGACGGGTAATTGCGATAAGCGAAAATTTAGTCACTCATCTTCGTTTTAATTCAGATGTACTTACCTGCTACCTACCAAGATTTTCTTAGAGAATGTATGAATTATGCAATCTCGATGTAAATTACGATCTATGGTTGAATCGCACGCTTTCCCTTTTTCTCAATGAAGAATAGAACACATACCTTGGCAGCTTCCATGAGAAACTTTATCGACTTGCTTCATCAATAAATCGCATTGTTGTAATATCTATCGATTTTATGGTAATATTAGATATCAATATGTTGTTACTACAAATCTAGAAGACTCTGAGAAACACAATTAATCGCAAATTTATATTGTTATATCGTTAACAAATAGAATCGCTTATGTGATTGCAAAACTGCTCTTATTTATTTTCAATTACTGTTTATTTATAATAATTATTTACAGCTCAGATAAAATTTCGTATTTTTATTTTATTTTATTTTGTCATTTTTTCAATATGTCAAGAGTTATTCAAATTAATGAACAATTGAGTTCTTTATTAGAACAACTTGTTTTTAAAGCAATTTGTTTTTGAATCAAATTCTTTTTAAATCAATTTGTTTTTAAATCAAATTGTTTTTAATATATCAATTAAAATTGTTTTAAAAAAAACTTGTAAAAAACGACTTTAATTTTGTTTTTTTACAATATCTTTTGTAATATCTTTTGGAAATATTTATCCGTTATTAACTACAAAGTGCTCTTATTCTCAAAGATCTTTCGTATTTTTGCAAAAGATTTTTTTTGCCTAAGGTACTTTAAAAGTACCGTAAAAAATAAAAAAAAGACTCATGTCTCGTTCTTTGCGATTTTATAAAAAAGTAAATGTACATTTTTAAAATATTTGTCAAACCTAAGACATAAATAAATAAAATTAAATTCCCTTCCTTGAAAATTCATTTTAAAAATACCTTGCCTTGAAAATTTCAGAATGAATCGTGAATTCGTGAACGAAACCGTTTTCCAAAATCATCTGAAAAAAATTGGTCTCTGCTGCCAATGTTTCATTTCGTGCCAAGTCATTTTCATATAATAAACGGTAAGTATAATAAAATATAAAATTATTTAATACTAAACATTAAAATCGCAATTTATACATAAAAAGCAAATACTTTTACAATCCACATACTTTTGGAATTTTAAAAAATGTCAATTCACACAAAAGATCTGAAGATGATCCAAATATAAAGAAATTTCGATTTCGAATATTAAAATTCCATAATTATTCCATTTTACTTAAAATTACTCTATTTTCCGAGTGAGGTAGGTGAAAAAAAGAGAGAAATTTCAAACGTGAGAGAATGTTTAATTTTACTTTTATCATAAAATAATTACATACTCGTCCTCGGCATTTTGTACAACGATCTACCTTTCACTTTCCTTTTTTGAGTCTCCATCTGGCTAACAATACAAAAACAAACTGACAGAAAACGAAGGATTTAATCCTTAAAGGGTAGAAAATATTTTACAGGAAAGAGAAACATTTCTTCTTAAGAAATATTCCCAACGAAGAGGATTTCAAGTATCACCTTGAACAAAAATGGGACGATGGCTGCTTATCTTTCAATTAACACTAAAACGATATCTTTCATGCTCTCAAAAACAACTCAAATTTTCGTCTTTTCCAAAGTCACACAATTTTCTCATTAAAGGAAAACAAAGTTAAAAACAAATTATTAACTATTTTACAAGTATTTGTCAAAATTGATACAAATACTTGTAAAATTCATAATAATAATAATAAATTATAATTTGTTTTTAACTTTTTTTCCTTTAATGAGAAAATAAGTTTTGTCAATTTTTTTTCATTTATTGTATTATTTTATGTATTGTTAACAAAAATTTTAACAAATTCGTGTTACTGAAAGGTCTGGTAAAATTATTCAAGCAAAAATTGGAAGTATTGTAGACAAAAATTTGAAAGAAATGTCAATAAAAATTGGACAAAATGAAAAAATTAAATTAGAAAAAAATTGAAGAAATTTTCGTGAAGATAAGCAGTCATTGAAAATTTCGTGGACGCAAAAATATTTTAGGAGTATTTTTAAAAATACTACATGCATGGCCCGTATTTAATCACACGCAATTTTTATGGACGCGTTCGTAAAATCGATAGGAGCATTCTAACACACCTTTTTCAGTCATTCAATAAATTAAAAATAATCAATGACGTAATAATAATCACTTAAAAATTGTCCCTCTAATACTGAATTAAAAGAGGCGACTTTATCTTTTTTTTTTCTACCTAGTCTCGTATTGAAACTCGTAGCGTAGATTTACGTTATAAAAAATTAATCTTAAGGCCCCCCTATAGAAGCAAATTGGCTAAAATTCTCTGAACCATACACAATTTAAAAAAACGCGATCCAAATGCGATAAACGCGATTACAAAAAAAGTTCCTCTGTATAGCAAAACATTATGCTCAACATGAAAAAATTAATCGCTTCCTATTAAACAAATTCAATTTTAAAGAATTTCAGATCTCTTTCAGCTTCCTTGCAATATTTATTTAAATATTTATAAATATAAATCTTAAATTTTATTTTATTTCATTTATTTTATTTCATTTTGCTTCCTCGTAGGGAAGCATTGTTATTTTAATAATCATGATTTTCAGACTTTGAAATTTGCAATCTTTTGCAGATTTTGCAGTTTCAGTTTAAAATCTTAAAATTCTTTTTTAAAACTTTGAATTGTTGGTTTATATCAATTGTATATTTAGAAACGAATTTTCAACATAATAATAATAATAAACATAACAAAAAAAAATCATGAATTTTAGGAAATCATGATTATCTAAAAAATCTGATTTTTCTACCAAAATCAATCAATGCAAATAAAGTTCTAAACGTTCAAATGAACTAAAATTTTATTCTTCTATTTTGAAAAATTTGTCCTAAAATATTTTTTTATATAACAATTATTAACTTTTATGTTATTAATGTTTAAAAACATTGTTTATGTATGTTTTTAAATTTTAAAAACATTAAATATTAAAAACATGTCAATTTTCATTACAGAAGTATATTTTTGAAAAATTAAAATCGAAAGAAAACAATTCGTTCAAATGAACGTTCTGAACTTTATAATATAAAATTATGAACTTTGATTATAATCATTAAACTTATAGAACTTTATAATCATTAGTACCAAAAATTCTGACTTTTGAAAAAGCAATACAAACGAAATAATTTAAAATCGAAATTCTTTAAAAGCATTTTTTCACAAAAAGTACTATATCCCGGATAAAAATAGCGCTAGTTTTGAATAATAAAAAAAATGCGGAAAGTACTTTCGAAGTACAAATACCAATTAATAAATAATCCGAGGTTTCACGCAATTCGACCTGATATGGCACCGTTAAGAAAAGAAAAAGAGAATCACACAGCGCTTTATGAAAAGAGGCATCTATTACAAGAGTCGAATAGAAACGATCTAAATCCAAAATAATTAAAATTCGTTCATGAAGCACATTCTGATCACCGCTAATCAAAATTCTTTGGATTCTCTTGTTTTTATAATTAAAAATTACAAACTACTGCACGTGAATTTAGCATCCTTTCTATTCAATTACAATCTTTCACTAAATTGCCTAATTTCTCACTTTTAATTCTCTGAATATTTTGTTTTCACGGTCTTTTCATTAAACCTCTCGAGGTTGAACTTTAGGATTTTTAAAAAACTCGTATGATCAATCTGCGAGATTTTTAAAAACTTATCAACACTTTGAGATTTTTAAAAACCGTATGATCAATCTGCGAGATTTTTAAAAACTTATTATCAACACTTTGAGATTTTTAAAAAACCTCGTACGATCAATCTGCAAGATTTTTTAAAAAACCTCGCGTTATCAAACTTTGCAAGGCCGAAACCTTGAAAGTATCTTTTTCCATAATTTATAAAACCTCGAAAATAACTTTACAAAACTTGGAAAGTTTCTTATTATGCATCCTCGCGTTTTGGAAGCTCCTTTGCCGGATTTTTCCGAGACTTGCTGCTTGCAGACAATTTTCTCAGTCCATCGAATATACGCGAGACTCTCGTTCGAGGTTATTTCGTTTCCATATCACTAGAATTGGGTCCAGGAAGAGGGATCGGCTCTGCTGAAACGGGCACAGGTTTCTTCGACTTTTTCACCTTTTTCGGAGACTTGGCTGCTTTCTGCGTTTCCTGCTCTTTCTCCTCATTCTGCTCTTTCTGCTCCGTCGTCACATTCTCGGCAACTTCATTTTGACTAGGTTCTTCGACTTTATCAACCTCATTGATCGTCTGCGCCACAGCTTCATCTTTCGATTTAGCTTCTTCTTGCCCTTGGATTTCGTCTTGGATTTCCGGTTCAGGGATTTCGGACTTAGTGTCAGGAAGGTTTTCCTGGCTTTTTGCTTCTTGCAGCTGGGAGTTGGGACCCGGAGGTAGTGGAATGGGTTGGTCAAGAGGCTCTTCGGGCTTTTCAAGCTTTTCAGTCTCGGTCTGTGGCTCGGCTTGATCTTCCTGGATTTCTTGCGGTTTCTCTTGTCCTGGCAGTGGCACTTTGGATTCCAGCAAATTAATGGACTCCTGTATGGTCTTGATGGCGGTTTTTCGTGCCTGTCGTACATTGTCTTTGCCCTCGGTTTCAATATCGTCGAGTTTGATCAACTCGCGTGTTAACATTTCGTCGAGGAACATGTACTCTTTCTCTTTTCTAGAATTGCCTTTGTAGTTTTTCACCTGTTCTGTTAGGGAGTCCACTTCCTTTTGCACTAGTGCGACCCTTTCGAGAGGATCCTTAGGAAGGGTTTGCTTTGGTTTAGGCGCTTCTGCTTCTTGTTTTTCTTGATGTTGCGGTTGATTTTGCGATTCTTGCGGTTGATGCTGCGGTTGTTGTTGCGGGTACTTCTGGTACTGTTGCTGTGGATGCTGCTGTTGAAATTGATTTTGCGGATGTGTTTGCTGGTACTGAGGATGTTTCTGATACTGTGGTTGCTGGAACTGTGGTTGTTGGAACTGCTGTGAATGTTGGTGAGACCTGGGAAAATGACGGTCAGGCTCGTCTCGAGTCCACTTGTGATGTTCAGGGAAATATTCCTCAAACTCTGGTGGCCAGTTTTGTCTTCCAAATCGTTCGTTGAAATGCGAGGGTCTATGGAAATTGGGCGGAGGTTGAAACTGTGGATTTTGGGACTTTGAATTTTGAAACTGCGGATTTTGGTACTGCGGATTTTGAAACTGTGGAGTTTGATACTGCGGATTTTGAAACTGTGGATTTTGGTACTGCGGATTCTGAAACTGCGGATTTTGGTACTGCGGATTCTGAAACTGCGGAGGAGATGAACGTGCTGCAGAATCAACTTCATCTCTATTCCTAGAAATAACCGGTTCATCTCTACCTTCTACAAAAATAGGAATATGTCTAACATTTCCTTGTTGTTGTGATTTCTGCTGTTGAGGTTCAGGCGACTTTTCTCGTTGCATTTGTTCCTGTTTTTGCTGCTGTTGTTGTTGCTGCTGCTGTTGCTGTTGCGGTGTTATCTCAACTCTGGAAACAAACCGCGGTTGTTCAGTTTGGGAATCCTGTCTATTTTCCGGTGGAGCGGACATGGATCGTTGGTTCCGATTGTTCTTTTGTAGATTATCCATATTTGTTTGATGCTGACCAATGTCGACGGTGTTTCTGAGGCCGTACTGTGCAATAGGATTTTTTCTCGGTTCTTGAAAATCGTTTCTCGTGATTTCTGGATCTCCGTGAGAACTCACGGCACTGGCGCCACTGGCTGCGCTGCTTCCACTGGCCTGACTTTTCACGTCTTCGTCTTGGTGATAATTTCCACTCCCGGAGCCTCGTCGACGATTTCTCAGCGTGCCGGGAAAAGGAATATCACCCCAAGTGGAGCCAAGAAGATGATCAGCGAACTCTGGATGACGGGAAGCTAAGTCGTCCAAGTGTGAGCGCAAATCTCCACGTCTGCCAAAGCCCTCGTCATCAAACGAAAAACCCTGCAACATAAAGAGCAAAAAGCGAGGATCAGTGATTAGAATAATTGCGAACGAAACAAAATACTCAGATGAAATAAATGAACAAGAAAAAAAATAGAAAAAAATAGAATGGAAAATAAAGCAACTGGGAAATATCTCCTTATTCGAAGAAGCATTAGGAGTCTATTTTTGTGTGAGAAATTAAGAATGGCTGTGGAGTGGACAATATGATGGTTTAATAAAATCGTATGGCAAAGTCAGTGTGGGCGAGAATGGTGGCTGGAAGCATTTGTATCACCTTGTGAGTGAAAAACCTCATTAAGTTGAATGAATATTGGTTTCTTATCGGTCTTGAGCTTTTATGCTCGATATAACTGTTGAACGAAAGGGGTAAATAAATCGTGTTGCGGAAAATACTCGTGGAGAGTAGTCATCGATCAGCACTTTTAACAATTTAGATCGCTTTCAAGATTGAGAGACGCTTTTGACTAACTCCTTTTAAGAGAAAGAAAGAAGGTTAGCCACTGCGTCATGAATTGTTTCCTCGATTTGAATCTTGCATTTGAGGCCTAACTTTTATGGAATTGCAGCATGGCAATGAAGCATGTTTACCAAGAGGACGTTTTCTCGTTAAAATCATAATAATTTGAAGACAAGGTGTAATAAGGCACAAAAGCAGAAGATAAAAGCAGAAGATAAAAACAGAAGATAATCAAAAAATAAAAGCAGAAAATAAAAGTAGAAAATAAAAGTAGAGAATACAGAATATTTTTGTATAGAGAATATTTAATATATTTATATTTAATTACTTTTATTATTATATAATTAATATTATATTTAATAAGTAGAGGATATTTTTGTGTCCTTTTTTGGCCATCTAGGCAAAAAAAAATTAAAAATGAAAATTAAAGAGTACCAAAAGTATGAAATTCTAACTGAAACTAAACGTCAAATTTAAAAGGAAAATGCAATGTTTTCAAGGATCAAGTGTAATAAAAATAGGTTTAAAATGAGATTGTTATCAAGTGCAGTAAGTAAAATTGATCCATTTCCAAAAGCAGAAGGAAAAAGTGTCCATATGCAAATTATGCAGGCATGAAATGCAAATTTTCTAACGCGGATTTCTCCTTTTTGTCGACGAGTTATTATTTCTGGTTTGACTTGTGCGGTTTTTCTGAATGATAAATATCCTTCCTACCAATTGCATTCTTGACATTTTATTTCATTGTGCATGTCAAATAATTCTAAACACAGAAAACGCATACAAATTTGAAAATTTATTTCAACTAACAACACAAGAATTAATTCGCTAGATGATTGAAACAGTGAGAAAGCAATAAATAAAAACGTAAATTAGAAAAACTGTTTTAAAAAAAGTTGAATGGTTGAAACTAAAATAACAGTTGAAATAAAAAGGAATTAACGAGAAACATGAAAAATAGAATAAGAATAGAATATAATAAGAATAGAATATAATAAGAATATAATAAGCAAGAATAATAAAGAATGAAATTAATAAAAAGGAATAAAATAAATAATAAACAATAAAATGAATGCAACCAAATAAAAGGAACAGGAAACAATAAAATGAACGTAACAAAATAAAAGGAACAAACAAGAATAAAATAAGCAATAAAATGAATGCAACAAAATAAAATGAACAAAAAGGAATAAAATAAATAATAAAGAATTAAATAAAAGCTAAAAAATAAAATGAATACAAAAGAGATGAATAAATAAATAAATAAAAAAAGAAAATAAACAATCTAGTAGTTTATTTTCTTTTTTTATTTATTTTTTTTATTTATTTTATTTTTTTATTTATTTATTTAATAGTAAAAAATTCATAAAAAGGAGATTCAATTTTGAGCTTTGCATCCCAAAGTTAAAAATCAAAGAAATAACAATAAAAACAGTATTACAAAAAAATGAATTAGTAAACTAAGTTTTAGCCAAGGAAATGTAAAAGACGCTGAAAAACATGACCCACTTCTCTCGATCAATTTACACCTCACTTATGAAAGGCACCAGATCCAACCATATATGGTTTCCTAATCTGACATAGGCCGTCAAAACGCCAAAAAACCTACGCACTCGACGAAAAAATTCGCATAAATTACTGGTCAAGAGTTCCATGAAAAATGAAGAGACACAAAATTAAAAGGGAGAAAAAAAATATCCTTGAAATATACATGTATACACATATGTTTTTTGCTTTAGTTCAAAGGACATATTTACAATCGTCTGTACTTTGACCTATTGCTTTTATGGTTTCTGGTAGCTATTAAGTATAATTTTTGTTCTTATAGGTATACAGATCATTACGTGAACATTTGAATGTGTAACCCAACCCACGCTTGTCTGTGACGTCATTCAAAGAGTAGATACAAAAATCACAGTTCTCAAGCAATGAAATCACTGAAATCCTCATAAAAGGAAGTGGTACTTTGTCAGGTTTCTCGCAAGTTTTGCCATTAAAGAAAGTAAAATCGGTTTTTTGATAATAGTGACAAAGTGAATAAAATTAGTTTTAAAATATCTTTTAATTTCAAAAAAAAAAAGAAATAGGAGAAAGAAAAAAAGCGAATAAAATTAGAGTTGTGAAACATTTTTAATAAATAATAATAATAATAATAAATAATAATAATAATAATAATAATAATAATAATAATAACAAAAATAATAACAAAAATAATAACAAAAATAATAACAAAAAGAATAATAATAAAAATAAAATAATAGACAGGAAATAATTAAACTGTATTGTCAAAGAAATAAATAAATAATAAAACAAAATAGAAAAGAAAACGAAGTGAATAAAATTAAATTTTTAGAATGTCTTTTACTTAAAAATTAT
>WNHD01008007.1:0-14901 GCA_011057455.1 Ganaspis sp. Gsp50
TTTATTTTGTGATTTTTCTGATATTTTAAAATAAAATGGCTAAAGTTGTGTCTACCGTATGTTAGTAATTTCATTTATTGATTAATGCAGGCACAATATATTTTATTTTACATGAAATAATACATTTTTTATAGTAAACTTCGACATTAAAGAACAGTTTCGTATAATGTATTTTCTAATTGATTATTATTTATTTATATTATTTTCTAATTACTAACAATTAAAAAAAAACTAAGTAGTATCGAAGAAAATCTAAATTTATTAATTTTTATTTAAATTAATTTTTATTTTAAGATTTATTTTTTTTTTTTATTTAAGATTTATTATAATAATAATAAATCTGAATAAAAACATCAAATGACATCTTATGAATTAAAAAGACTATTTGAAATTTTAAAAAAAAACAACTTTATAATAACCGAAAAACCAACAAGTGTCTAGAGATCTGGTTTTTAAGACACGAAGAATTAAATCCAGTTTCATGTTCCAAACAGAAGCGAGCTGTGTATTCAGATTAGAAATAAACCACGAGATTGTGAAAGAAGTTTGAAAATTTCCAATCAAAATCAAGGAAGCGGTATGTTAAAACTAAATAATAACGATTGATGAAAAATATTTCTAGAAAAGCTTATAATGATAAGAAATGTAAAACAAATAATTTTTTATATGTGAAATACAAAACAAACAAATTTTTGTGTGAAACACATTACATATTTAGTAAATCTAATAACTCTGGATTAATTTCACCATCTTCACTACGGGTAGATTTTCTATAAAATTAATTTCACCATCTTCACCACGAGTAGATTTTCTAAAAAATTAATTTTACCATCTAGATCATAAAGACGGTGAAATTTTCCTTACCACAATTTTTCTTCTTTCTATTATCTTCACTACGTTTCAATTTAATCAATTTAATTTAATTTAACTTTTTGGAACATAAATTTAATCTAAAACTTTTGACAATGTAGATATTCAGAAGAAGAAAACCTTTTCGACGATGTAGATATTCAGAAGAAAAAAGTCTTTGACAATGTAGATATTCAGAAGAAAAAAGTCTTTGACAATGTAGATATTCAGAAGAAAAAAAATTTTCGCATTACATGTGATCGATTTTTAGCAGGGTGGACAGAAACGAGAACTTGTACTTCGTATATGGTGTCGAAGACCAGTTAGGAAAAATCAAAATGATCTTATTCGGGGGGAAAGAGTTGTCTTGTAGTTCAAGTCCATGAGATGTGTGCGTAAATGATACAAGAGCTCCTTGGTTGCCTCACCGATAACCATATACGGCTCTCAATTTTTAACTCACTTTTGAAGGTAATATGTAATGGTCTCTTCGGCCTTTCAGTCGTTTAGTGGGCCATGGGGTCACTCATTATGTAGCATCACACAAAAACAAACTTGAATTTGATTTTACAAAATTTCAAATAAAAATTGCATATTACTTGACTAATTATTCGAACTTCATTATTAGAAATTTATTAAATTCAAATAATTCATTAAATTCTACTAAATTCATTGATTTCATTTCCAAAAGGAAAATTTTGAAAAGTGGCATTAAAGTAACAAAAATTCTTCAGTTTTCAGTTTTTCAAAAAATATTGTATTAATGTTTTTTAAAATTGTGCTGAAATTTGAAAAATTTGAATTAATTTATTTGTTTATTTATTTTGTTTATTTATTTATAAATATTATAAACAATAACAAAACTTTGCCTAAAACTTTTTAAATAAAATTTGTTAAATATAGTAAATTCCAAAAAACCCTTTGAGATAAAAACTGAGAGGAAAAAATAAGTAGAAAAAAAAGTTTCAATTAAAATCGTTGATTAAAAACGTTGTGGATTCCAACTTTGTTAAAAATAAAAAAACTTGTGTTAGAATTAAAAAAGGTGTGTAATACAACTAAAAAAAACTCGCACTAGAATTAAAAAAAGCTTGTAGAACTAAAAAAGCTTGTAGAACTAAAAAAGCTTGTACTAGAATTAAGAAAGCTCGTACACTAGAACAAAAAAGATAACTTTAAAGTTCGCGTTTTCTGCGATTACGAAAAATGAAGAAACAAATTTTTGCTATTTTTGAATTGCTTATTTACACCTTCCGAAGATTCTATTTCGCCTTAATGTTTACAATGCTTTCTTGTTACAAACAATGTAAAAAATTTGCATTATCATTTTTTCGTAAATAAAAAAAAACCTTACAAACTAATATCATCTAAAAAAGCTCTCATCAATGTTAAACAATATTATTACAAATACTATTACAATATTATTACTCATTACAAAATTTTCACTCAATAAAATCACACTTCAGTGTCAAAAAAAATTGCTAATTAAACATTAAAAAACCAAATAACAAGTCAATAAATAAAAAAATTAAAGAATTAAAAAATTAAAATTGCAATGATGAAATTTCTTGAATTTAAATTTATGAAATAAATATCCACTTTTCTTTTTCAGGAAGCCGTTGAAAAATGAGAATGTAATAACGTTAAGAAAGGAAAACGTTGCAATGTCGAAAGTTTTGCAGGAGATTTTCACGAGAGTTTTTAGTAATGGAGATCTTATCGAAGAGCATTAGAAAAATGAGAGTCTTTCGCTAGATTGGTTTTTTTCAAGTGAAGTCGTTGGTTCTCCATATATCTCACTTTGGTTTTATCATACAAATAAACCCCCGCGTCGTTTGTGTGCGAAGGGAAGACTATGCATATATATAGATTCGAATCCCCTACTCTTGTGTCTGGGGCTAAACGCGAGGGTCCGCAAACTATTCTTGGAGAACTTCAGTCAGACCTGCTTTCGCGTTTGCAACGACGTTGACCGTTAACATCTTAAGTATCCACCAATCTGTATATCTCAAGTTCGACAAGTACCGCTCGCGTTAGAATCGGAAAAGTCGCTCAGATGGGTGACCGCAAACAATTTGACGTAAAATAGTGAAACGTCGACAATCCTTGGTGATTCTGTGTTTTATCACCCCTATTCTCAAGAAGATATTTTTCTATTCGAGACTCCCTAAGTGAAGATTATTTTGTAATCTATTTTTTATACAGAAGGTAATTCAATTTTTGTGGAAATTATTTTTTGTATTAACATTGTTTTTTATTAACATCGTTTTTTGTTAACGTCGGTTTTTTGTTAACGTCGGTTTTTTTAACTTCGGTTTTTTTTTAACTTCGGTTTTTGTTAATATTGTTTTTTGCTAACGTCGGTTTTTGTTAATATCTTTTTTTGTTAACGCTGGTTTTTGCTAATATCGTTTTTTTTGTTAACGTCGATTTTTTTTAACGCCGGTTTTTGTTAATATTGTTTTTTGTTAACGTCGGTTTTTGTATACGTCGTTTTTTATTAACATCGGTTTTAGATAATATTGTTTTTTATTAACTTCGGTTTTTGTTAATATCGTTTTTGTTAACATCGATTTTTGTTAACGCCGGTTTTTATTAATATCGTTTTTTGTTAATATCGGTTTTTTGTTATTATCGTCTTTTGTTAGCATTTACTTCGTGAAAATCGGTTTTTGATTAAAATTTTCTCTTCGTTGAAATCGTGCTTGCAATTAAATCATTTCTTCGCTAAAATCGTTTTTATATAATTGAAATAATGTTTTCATAAGTTCTTATATTTATATAAGAAAATTCCTATTTCAACAAATTTGATTTAGTGTCGCCGTACAGAATCCTCCGTGATTATTTCCGGAAAAGAATTATGGCTTGGTATCAAGTTTGTTTACTGATCCAAAACACTGTTTTTCTTTTTAAAAAAACAACATTTTTGTAAAAATAGTTTTAATAAATCATAGCCATTAATAATCAACATTAGTATTCACCATTTGAATTCAATATTAGAATTCAACATTTGAATTCAATATTAAAATTCAACGTTTGAATTCAATTTTAGAATTCAACATTAGAATCCAACATTTTAATTCAATACTAGAATTCAGAGTTTTAGTATAAAAGAGTATTAATTTAAAAGATTTTAAAAAATTGGGCCAACTCGTGAATAAATAACTAAGAATATATCTTACCTGTGAAATGATTTTATTTTTCTAATTTTAAAGCTTCTGCGAATTTTTGAAATAAAATAATTTTAGTAGTATGAGTCAGATTTTTGTTGAAAAGAGTGGTCGCTTGTACTCTGATATCGTAAAACGAAAATATGCTTCCTTAAAATTTATAATTTACGTTTTGAACACGTCTCTCTTTTAGTGTACAAATGATACACTCATAATTTATTTATTTAAACAGTGAACATAATGATTGAAACTCCTTGATGAAATTTTATTACTGAACTATTTAAATTATTTTTAATTAAATTTTTCTATAATTACGATCAAAAATGATTTTGTGACAAATGATTTTAACACAATGACAAAATGATTTTCTCATTGCACTCGAAATCAAACTCGATCTCTAAAAGTAATCCATGAATCTGATTCTTCTGAATAGCTATTTCAAAAGTGGTCTTTAAACTTCAACGGAAATTTAAAAAAAGAAGAGTATTTTAAAAATACTTTGGCAATCAGAGATGACTCATAATTCTTTTGATTCTTTTTCAACTTTGCTTTACAAATTAGATCACTTTTTAAGAAAGTTAGAAAAAGTAATTTTTAATAAGAAAGTGGTAGTTTTTGAAAGTGGGGTATGTTTTTAGTTTAAAAATAAATACTTTTCTATTCTTCTCTCACAATCTTAGAGGAAAACTGACCCTGAAAGTTTATCTAATGCGAAAATGCTACACTGAAAATATCTTGGCTTTGAGCCGCATTTTCGCGACACATTTTAACTTAGTTTAAAGCAAATTGCTTGATGAATATCAAACAATTGAAAATTATTTTAAACTATGTTTCAGTGTGTTTGTAAAACATAAGAAAATTAAGATTGTTTAAGTATTATTAAAAAAAACTGGGCGAATTATTTTTAAAAATCAGTTTTAATTTGAATAATAATCAGAGTTGTAAATGCCTTTTATTTTTATATATTTGATTGATTTATTTATTTATACAAGATGCCTTTTAGAGTAGATGACATTGGAAAAAGAATTAAATTAAATTAATATAAATAAATGTCATTAAATTAAATGCAATTTATTTTGCAAATGCATTCAATGTTTTTTATAAATATGATGCATTCATTTTTTTGTAAATTCATTCAATGCTTTTTGTAAATTCATTCATTTTGTTGAAAATGCGTTCAATTTTTTTGTAAATGCGTTCAATTTTTTTTGCAAATGCATTCGATAATTTAAATCTTAAATTATTCGTGTTGGATCCGCCATTTTGGACCCGCGGCCTCAAATTTTGAAAATTGGCTAAAATTCTTTAAAAATTGCCTTTATCCCAAAATTATATTGGTTATTTTCAAATCAATCATTTTATTTTTGTTATTCACGTGATAAATGTCATGTTGTTCACAAAATAAATTAAGTGACAAATTTGTTGTTTAATTAATTTTTTTCATTTTTATTTACGTTCCTAGTAATTTACTTACTTTATTTTACAGATATATAGATATTTATTGTTTATTAATTTTTATTTGTTCCTACTATAGATCACAAAATATTTAATTACGTTTTACTTATTAAGTTTTATTTTAACATTTATTTTTATAATAATTGAAAATTTATCTTGTCGAGATTTGATTAATTTTAAGATAAATTTATCAATCCAAAACAAAATACAAGAGAAAGAAAAATTCTTGCTTTTTTCTTTTGAAATTTGGATTGAATTTTAAAATTTTTGAATTGAAAAAATTAAATCAGAGAAATTATGAAAATCATTTTACAATGAAATTAATTTGCTTTAAATTTAAAGTGCTTATTCATTAACACACCTTAAAGGAGTTATCACTTCAGAAATATAACCATAATTGTACATGTGGCGACGAATGAGTCAGACAATCTTATGGTAATGGTGATTTTGCTGCTTTCAGTTTCTTTAACTCATCTCATTGAAATCAGATTAATCGATTCAAGTTTCTGCAATGGAATTACAAAAAGTCGTTTTACAATCCAAGAATGACCTAAAGTAGAAATTATTTAAGTTTATTCCTTGCAGAAACGTTTAATAATAAAAACGTAAAAGAAAAAATGTAAAAGAACAAATGTAAAATAAAAAATGTAAGAGAAAAAATGTAAGAAAAAAAATGTAAAAGAAAAAATGTAAAAGAAAAAATGTAAAAAAAATCTAAATGCAAAAATCTACAAGAAAAATGTAAAAAAAAAGTTTAAAAGAAAAATCTAAAAGAAAAAATCTAAAAATGTAAGTGTAACTTTATAAAATTGAAAAAATGCAATTTTCAGATTTCCGTTTTTAAAGTTTATGATTTTGCTTTTCATGTCATTAGCCTTTTGTTATCCGGACGATTATAAACACCTATTTATAATTATTTATTTATAGTCTCGGTAAAACTGCGTCTAGTGGCGGAACGGTTTGAACGAACATGAACGTAAACCCTGACCTAACTTAATTCGATTTAACCTTGTCACCTGATCACATCTTGTGCGCGTATGTAGTCTTAAAATTTTACTACCTACTATCTTTAATTTTACTATCCCGCATTTGAAATTTTCATTCATTTTTCTCACAAGAAGCAATAAAATGAAAATTTGTTTAAAATGACAAATTTGTTTGAAAAATGTTCATTTTTACGACATTTGTACACAAAACTGCAATGTTACATTTGTAATAAAAATCTAAATTTTTAAATTTGGAAGGAAATTTTCATTTTTTACATTTGTGAGGAAAATTTCAATTTTCACAATTAATTAGCTTTTATTATTTACTGATAAAAAAGTTTACTAGAATTTTCGAAAGAAATTGCAAGAGATCGGATTTCAAAAGTTTTTGTAAAAAATTTCCAAACAGGAAACCTTTATTCTGTAAATATCTCTTTTGAACTCAATTTTCTGCACGAAAAGTAATTAATTTGATTATTTACAAGAAGAGATAAAAATCCTTCAATCACTAGCCAGTTAAATTAATATCAAAATTCCTCAAAAATGGAACGAAAAAATGATACAGACAATAGCTGAATTGTCTTCATTTTTGAGAAATTTTGATTGTGATTAATTTCATCTGTTACCATTCAATTTTAAGAATCGAATCATTCGATGTGAAAAATTAAATATTTGTAGGTATTTTTAAGTGTTTTTAAATATTTTGGAGTATTTTAAAATATCTTGAAGAATTTATAATTATTTTGAAGTAATCTGAAGTATTTTAAAATATTTTGAAGAATTTATAAATATTTTCAAGTAATCTGAAGTTTTTAAAAATATTTTGAAGAATTTATAAATATTTTCAAGTAATCTGAAGTATTTTAAAGTAGTTTTAAGTATTTTTAAATTTTTTAAAGAAATTCAAAGTATTTTTAAATATTTTGAAGTGTTCTGAAGTTTGTTTCTGCAAAACAAATAGTATAAAATTTCGGCAAAACTTAATAAACATCATAAAGTAAAGAAATTAAATTAAAAAAAAAATAAATTTCTATGATATAAATAAAAATTCCATGATATTTCCATGATTACATGAAGAATATTGAAATTGTTGTAGAAAAGTTGTAGAAACCCTGAATTGTTAAAGATGTCAAAAAATGCTAAAATGTTTTTAACTTCAAAATATAAACTTTATTAAAAAGTTTATAATATTCTTTTATTCTTTAAATTTTGATAATGATTGAGTAGATTAAAATGTAAAGAATTGAAGTTTGGATAACATTTTACAAGGGTAGAAATAATTAATTGCAAAAAAGTTCAATTAAACACAAGAGCTAAATATGTTTAATAAACCTGATTATTTTAGTATTTCAAGTCTAGTCTTAAATGTAATTTTTTTAAAAAATAGAAATTTCATGTACAAATAAAAATAAATCTTTGATTTAAATTCAATTCAAGTAATTTAATAATTTACTACATAATTTTTTAAATAAATTTTGCTATGTTTTTTTTAATCACTTAGTTTAAGGAAAAAAAAACTGTATGGGAAAAATGCAAAAGACCCAAAGGTCATACATATGATTCAGTAAATTCTATATATTCTATAATAAATTTTGCTAGTAATAAAATAACAGGGTGGCCATTTAACCGGGAAAAATCTGAAAATGTCCTGGAATCGAAAAACAAGCCGGAAAAGCCGGGAAATTCGTTACTAAACCAGGAATTTCTTCGCCAACATAAAATCATACAAAAAAAAATAAATGTAAATTATTTTGGAAAATTAAAAACAGTGTTTTAGTTTGAAAATTTGTGACCAGGAAACAAAAAATTGACCGGGAATTAAATTTTATGAAAAAAGTGGCCACCCAATTTTATAACTAATAATTATTATAATTATTAATTATAAAATTGAATTCAATGATCAATATTTATTATGTTACTTAAAAGAAATTTAAATTTTTTTAAGTAAATTTAAATTTTAAATAAATTTAAATTATAAATAAATTTAAATTTAAAGTAAATTTTGAAAATGTTCTAAATTGATCTTTTTGATTTCAGATTTGAAGGAAGAGCAGCAACTGATGAAAGTTACTTGAAGAGAATTGAATTTTCGAATTGAGTCGAGAATCAAACAACAGATTGCGCGAGCATATAGAAATATAGCTGGACCAGATGAGTTCACTGCATTGACGACTGAGTTGGAAACACATTGTAATTGAGGACATTTTGTTATTGGAGCCGATAACACCGGTGTCCTGCTACCGGTTCCCTTTAGCTTGAGCATATCTGCCAATCGGAGAGCGGCTTCCCCACCCGTTTTGCCTCCAGCGACTCTTCCAAAGCCGGCCGATAAAATGAATGAAAATGATAAGTCAGTCAAGTGCGAGAACTCCGCTACGGAGGAGGAAGACATGGTCGAACGCGAGTTGGCCGAAGATGCCGAGTGGAAGAGAATACAGCAAAACACCTTCACCAGGTGGGCCAACGAACATCTCAAATGTGTCAGCAAACATATCGGCGATCTCGAGAGTGATCTCTCTGACGGCCTCAGGCTCGTCAGTCTCATTGAGGTCCTTTCGCAAAAGCTTCTACCTAAACATAATAAACGGCCCACCTTCCGATCTCAGAAATTGGAGAACGTCTCTGTGGCTCTCAAATTTCTTCAAGACGAGGGCATACGTATTGTAAACATTGGTGAGTCCATTTCGTTCTAGTTCGTAATTTAATAGTTCATTCATTGCAAATTTCTTCTGGGATTCGTTAAATGTTTGTTGTTAATGGACTAGCGAAATTGTTCTTTTAATTTTCTGGAATTGTCCGGAGAAACGAGAATTATAAGACTGGACTATTCTTTGAATTAAAATACCGAAAGATCTTGAAATTCTTTTTACATTAGAGCGCGATGTGAAAAATCTGAAAGAAAACGTAAATATGAAAGAAAAAATATAAAAAAAACATAAATTTGAAAAAAAAAACATAAATATGAGAAAAAACGAATATGGGAAAAAGCATAAATATGGAAAAAACATAAATATGGGGTTTTAAAAGAATGGGATCTTAGATATGTAAAAACCCGAATGGATTAAAATAGAAAGATATAAAAACATGAAGTTTTAAAAGAGCAAAAAACAATTTTTATTGCAATTTCGTATTTTTATGTGAAGATAATTTTTAAGGCGTTTAAAATTTTTCGGGTTTTGAGTATAATTTTCAGATTTTCTATCTGTAAGATTTCAAAAGGATGCTTCTTAATTAATTGGGAATTAATTAAATGAATTGAATTAATGAACAATTAATGAAGTATTGAATATTGGAAAAAATTACCACAAGAAGATCAGTAGATTGAAAAGAAAAATTTTCAAATTGTATCAAAAAGGGAATTTTATTCTACTGGCCGTCCTGTGATCATTTGTTCCAATATTATACATACTAAACTAAATCATACTATAAAATTCCTCAAAATTATCTCAACAAATAAGTACTAAATTATATTTTGAGTATTTAAATTTAATTCCTTCCGTATTAATTCCTTCCGTATTTAAATTTTTCAAAATTGTACTAAATTATGGTAGGGAATAACTAAATTTCAAATAATTAGCTTCTAAAAAATATTAAATTTTTCGTTTGTTATGAAAGTAAAGTTTATTGTAAAAAGGATAAATTATTCTTTTATTATAAATATTATAAATTATTCTTTTATTATAAACATTATAAATTATTCTTTTATTATAAATATTATAAATTATTCTTTTATTTTAAAAAATGGGTTAATTATTTTTAAAAATGACAATTCGAAAAGTAGGGAACAAGTGAAAAAAGGCTTGTTCAGTATTTTATATCATATTGTTTTCTGTAAATTTAGTATTCATTAATGTAAAGATTGTCATTTCGCAGAAATATTTTAAATACTGAGAGTTGTTGTTATTTTTTAATTAAACTTTTGCGCTCGTTGCAAAATTTGGTACAATTAGTTTCTTAATTGTGTTTGTTGTGTCATCATTCTTTACAGTAAATTATCATTCCTTAATGCATAATAATTACAATAACAAAATTATTATTTACGGTAAAGAACAATGATTTAAATAGAGAATATCTATTTACAGTGAAAATTAATTATTTACAGTAAAGAATATTTATTTGCAGTAAAGAATATTTATTTATAGAAAATAATATTTATTTACAGTAAAGAATATTTGTTTGCAGAAAAGAATATTTATTTACAGTAAAGAATATTTGTTTACAGTAAAGACTAATTATTTACATAAAAGAAAGTGATTTATAGTCAGTAATAATTATTTACAGTAAATAATGTCAATTTAAGTAAATAATTTGCAGTAAATTGTAAAGAATAGTGATTTACAGTAAAGAATAGCAATTTACAGTAAAAATAATACTTTGCAGTGAAGAATAATCCAAAAACATAATTTTGATTAAAAATGTACTGAATTTTCATGATATACCAGAAAACATAAAGTGAAAACTCATATGTTGGAAAAAAAACGTGATTTTCACTCTCGTGATTTTTTGCTTTTTGTTATCATGACATTTCATCCTTAATTAATTAAAATTGTATATTAGATGCTTTCCACGTTATCACTGATTCCCATTTCTTATTAATTAAAACGGATTTGATTCGACAAGTCAATCTGTTTATTTAGATAGTCGTTATTAATAATTCATCCTGACATTTAGAGGTTGTAAATAATAATTATAGGTACGAATTCCGAGGATCGATACCGCGTGCCCGGGGCTGCCCGGGAAAATGTGCGATAGTAATGGGAAAAGATCGTTCACGTGTTTTGCTCAAATTTCTCTCACTCGATCATAAAATTCGCAATCATTTTTTGTACATTTTTTCTATTTTATTCTTTAGTGAACAAAATAAAATGTTTTATCTACTTTTGAAAATTAAATTTTGTTTTAAGATTAGGATTTTAATTGTAAGTTTACGAATAAAAAAGTAGTTCAGTAACTGATTCAGAGTCAGATTATTTTTTTAACGTTAATTATTACTTTTTAATTTAATTCGGAGCGATGACCAGTTTATTATAAATTGTCCTGTAATTTCACTGTAATAATAAATTCACTTTTGTAATAAATTCCTTGTTGTAATAAATTCACTTTTGTAATAAATTCATTGTTGTAATAAATTGACTTTTGTAATAAATTCACTGTTGTAATAAATTCACTGTTGTAATAAATTCATTAAAGTAGTAAATTCTCTGTTATAATAAATTCACTACAATAAAAAATTCACTATAGTAGTAAATTCACTATAATAATACATTTTACTAACAATGAATCTTCTTGAATTTTAGAAAATTGTTGTAGTAAATTTGTTATAATACGTGAAATAAATCTGAATGCTTTAATCATTTTATTTTCTCCAAATTTTATTTCATTGATTGAATTTAGAAGGTTTTAAATTCTTCGCTATTTCCTCTCGCTCCAAGATTTTTAATTCTGCGCATGAATTTACCGAGGCTAAGCGTAAATTGATTAAAGGCACGTGTACACAGAAGCCACTTGTTGATATAAAAACACCCGGTTTTCAAATTATTTATAATTTTATTCTATTCGAGACCAATAGAGGCGATTAACCCAGAACTCTTTCCTCAAATAACCATTTTTCATTCATGGTTAAAAAAAATTGTTAATCTTCTTTAAAAATAATTAATCAACAATGTTGTATTTAATATCATTGTTATTGTCCGTTTTAAAATACATAATGCTACTTAGGATGCGAAATTGCGAACTATATTTTTAGACATTCAGGTGTAAAATATCACTCACTTTATATTTTTAGATATTGTTTTTGTTGTAAATGATTACGTTTATATATTTTTGTTATATTAAATTCTTTCACACATTATTGTAAAATTGTTATTTAACAAAATTATAATTATTTTATAAAACTACAATTAATATTTTATACAATTATAATTATTGTTTTATAAAATTAAAATTATTGTTTGATGAAATTATAACTATTGTTTGATTGGTATTGAGTGGTATTAAATAATACCATAAAACAATAATTATTATTGTTTTGTGGTATTAAATAATACCATAAAACAATAATTATTATTGTTTTATAAAACATTGTTGTATAAACAATAATTACTGTGTTATGAAATTACAATTATTATTTTATAAAATAATTATTTTCACACATTATTGCAAAATAATTTTTTTTAAATGCAGGTAATTAATTATGTACTAAAAATAGTATTGCTAAGATAGTGTTAATGACCATCTTAATTTTGATAACGTTACATACATCAAGATAATAGACTTTTCTTTTGAAAAACATAACGGAATAATTATCCATGACCGTGTTGATAATATTATTGTCGAAGATGACCACATACGTGCCAGAGTCTTTTAATATTAATACACACGTTATTTGCTATGCCATCATTTAATTATTAAAGTGACGTCACATTGTCTAATTTAAACATCTCGTAGCCTAGTGTTAAAATAATTTTTATAAGATATCTTCACTTTATCAAATCAGCTTCCTTATGCCATTGAACTTCAATTACTATAGATAAAGATATTATCAAATTGAATTAAATTATCAATTATAAATATTTTATCAAAATGAACTATGTAAATTATTTTTCAAGATTTTGTAAAAATTAATGAATTACTTTCAAAGATTTTATAAAAATTAATAAATTATTAGTTTTGAAGATTTTATCAAAATTAAGCAAATTATTAGTTTTAAAGATTTTATCAAAATGAATTAAATGATTAGTTTTAAATTTTCTATCAAAATTAATTAAATTATTAGTTATCAATATTTTATCAAAATGAACTAAATTATTAGTTTTAAAGCTTTTATCAACATTTTTTATAGACAATAAATGAAGGTATAATCTAGGTATTTTTATAAATACAAGTTATTAAACATTCATCATTTATAAACGATGATTGTAAACCTCTGTAATTAATTGTACTTTTTTAGACCGAATGTGCACAATTATGATTGAAAAGGATTAAATCTTTGTCGTATTTAATAACCGCTAATCGATTATTTCTAGAAGGGTAACAATTGGATAATCATACACTTTTTATTTGTACTTTTTCTTAGAGTAAGTACTTTTTATTTGTACTTTTCTAGAGTACTTTCTATTTATACTTTTTTTAGAATAATTGTTTAGAGTACTTTTTATTTGTATTTTTCTAGAGTAATTTTTATTTGTAATTTTTTAGAGTACTTTTTATTTGTATTTTTCTAGAGTAATTTTTATTTGTAATTTTATAGAGTACTTTTTATTTGTATTTTTCTAGAGTAATTTTTATTTGTACTTTTATAGAGTACTTTTCATTTGTACTTTTTCATTCTCATTTTAGAACGAATGATTTACACACACATTTTAGATAAAGGGTTCTTGTCTGGAATTCAAAGTAATGATTTGCTTGGAAATGTGTCCCCCTGGTTCCGCCGTCCCTGACGTTAGATGACTTCGATGTTGAATCTTCTCACTGGCAATGGGACAAGGTTGACCTTCGTTTGGTACCAGAGAAGTCCGCCCACTTTCTCTTCATGCCACGAGAAATAAATTGGAATGGATTTAGTGGGCCTTGTCATAGGCACCTCTTATTGTCAGTGATAATATTAGAGAAGCGTCTCACCGTGTTCGATTTGTCGACAAATTGAATCTTAATTCAATTAACGAACTTCTAATTTTCATTTACGTGCCAATGGCTACCACTCGATCCATGATCCCCATTGCTTCTCGTAGAAATCTTCTCAGATAAAAATAACCACCAACTTTATTTATTTTCCCTGTCTAACTTCTTTTTAAACTTCCGAGCTCATTCTCAAAGTGCCAATCGCAACCACTCCAGATGAATATTGATAAAATAAACACGATTGTCCAAACGAGTTAGATGGCAATTTTTTGCGAAATTTCTTCTTAAACTCGCAATGGACAAATTTATTTGTTTTGTTGAAAAATAGTCTTAATAAGATTAAGATTTATAATTGATTTACAAGTCTTAATAACACTTAATGCGGACAAGATTAATTTTTGCAATTGATCAACTGAAATTTTATTAAATTCTTTTATCAGTTTGTCTTTTTATTAATATTTTTCTTTTCTATCTTTCTTTCTTCTCTTTTTGTTCTCTTGTCTTTTTGCTCTTTTTTTATTTTTATTTTTTATTATTTTATAATATTTTTTCTTTCTTTATTTTTATTTTTTATTATTTTTCTTGTATTGTTTTCCTTTTATTATTTTTCTTTTATTGTTTTTCTTTTATTGTTTTTCTTTTATTATTTTTCTTTTATTATTTTTCTTTTATCATTTTTCTTTTATCATTTTTCTTGTATTATTTTTCTTACATTATTTTTTTTTTACTATTTTTTATTTGATTTCTACTTTTATTAATTCATCTGAAAAACAAATTGATAAATTAATTATACATGTAATTTTAATTGACAACTTATAGAA